>CM060118.1:9567043-9614543 GCA_030522415.1 Channallabes apus | reverse complement strand
TTGCATCAGGCCTGAAGCTCTGTAGCTATGATTATGCCACTCAAACACTCTCTCTCTCAGACAAACACACACACACACACACACACACACACACACACACACACACACACACCCATTGTGAATGGCGCATAGATTCTTGGCTTGGGAGGTTTGATGACATAATTTTATCCAGAATCCCCTGCAGGACTGGACATGAAGAGAAACGTCTCACGTCACATCCAAGATCTGTCTCCCTGTCTGTCTAGCTGTTTGTCTGTTTCTCTCTGTCTGTCTGTTTTTTCTGTCTGTTATTTCTGTCCGTCTGTCTCTTTCTGTTTGTTTGCTGTTATTTCTCTGTGTGTGTGTGCGTGTGCGCGCGCGTGTGTGTGTGTGGTGATTTGTACATGTTTGAACAACACACAGTTGCTCAATATCACACACTGTTTATCAGCTCCACTGATCACTGGAAGTGTCCCAAACAAACACACACATATCACATGTGGCGTGTGTTGTTGTGTGTTCTTTCTTCTTGTGCACACCTTCCCCTTTATACACTGCATGTGCGGTTACAGGTCAGCATTGTTCTAGCATGTGAACTCGCATGAACATACACACACCTAGTGAAGTGCATTATGGGATATACACTGCCTTGCAAAAATATTCACCCCCTGCAAATAAAATGGATCGTTTGAAGGTTTGCATCATTTCATTTACAGAACATGCCTACAACTTTAAAGATTTATTTTTTTTATTGCGGAGCAAACTTACTATACTTGCGTATACTAGCCTTTAACTATTCACCACTTTAAAGTCAGTACTTTGTCGAGCCACCTTTTGCGGCAATTACAGCTGCAAGTCGCTTTGGATAAGTCTCTATGAGCTTGCCACATCTTGCCACAGGGATTCCTCAAGGCAAAACTGCTCCAGCTCCTTTATGTTGAATGGATTCCACTTGTATCCCTATATTTAGCACCATCCATTTTTCCCTCGACTTGGATCAGTTTTCTAGTCCGTGCTGCTGAAAAACATCCCCAGAGCATGATGCTGCCACCACCATGTTTCACTGTGAAGATGGCGTTCTTGGGATGATTGGATGTGTTGGGTTCGTGCCAGACATAGCTTCTTCCTTGGTGGCCGAAAAGTTTAATTTTAGTCTCACCTGACCAGAGCACCTTTTTCCATACATTTAGGGAGGCGCCCACATGTCTCCTGGCAAACTCAGAACGTGTCATCTTATTTGTAACACCAAGTTATTTTTGGACACTCTTCCATAAAGCCCAGCTCTGGAGTGTACGGCTTATTGCGATCCAGTGTACAGATAGACCAGTCTTTGCTGTGGAACTGTGCAGCTCCTTCAGGGTCACCTTTGGTCTCTGTACTGCCTCTCTGATTAATGTCCTCTCGGCGGCTCTCTCTTTGGCAGGTTTGTTGTGGTATCATGTTTTATTTCCATTTGGATATTTTTTATAACCCAACCCTGACTTCTCAACAACTTTGTCCATGCCTTGTTTGGAGAACTCTTTCGTCTTCATGGTGTGATGCCTCTTACTTAGTGGTGTTGCAGCCTCACAAAACACCTGTTGACACCTAGATTGCCCACAGGTGGACTTCTTCTTTTTTATGTCTTTTGGGTGCTCCCTTTCAGGGGTCACCACAGCGAAACATCTGCCTCCATCTAACCCTATCCTCTGCATCCTTTTTTCTCACACCAACTAACTTCATGTCCTCTCCCACTGCATCCATAAATCTCCTTTTTGGTCTTCCTCTAGACCTCCTGCCTGGCAGTTCCAACCTCAGAATCCTTCTACCGATATATTCACCATCTCTCCTCTGAACATGTCCAAACCACCTCAATCTGGCCTCTCTGACTTTATCTCCAAAACATTTAACATGGGTTGTCCCTCTGATGAACTCATTCTTGATCCTATCCATCCTTGTCACTCCCAAGGAGAACCTCAACATCTTCAGCTCTGCTACCTCTAACTCTGCCTCCTGTCTTTTCTTCAGTGCCACTGTCTCTAAGCCGTAGAGCATCGCTGGTCTCACCTCTGTCCTGTACACCTTTTCTTTCATTCTCGCCGATACTCTTTTATCGCACAACACACCTGAAACTTTTCTCCACCCATTCCAACCTGCCTGTACCCGCCTCTTCACCTTCTTTAAACACTCTCCGTTGATCTGGACCATTGACCCTAAGTACTTAAAGTCCTGCACCTTCTTTACCTCTGCTCCCTGTAGCATCACCGTTCCTCTTGGGTTCCTCTCATTCACACACGTATTCCGTCTTGCTGCGGCTAACCTTCATTCCTCTGCTTTCCAGAGCGTACCTCCACCTCTCCAAATTTTCCTCCACCTGTTCCCTGCTCTTGCTACAAAGCACAATGTCATCTGCAAACATCATAGTCCATGGAGACTCCTGTCTAACCTCATTTGTCATCCTGTCCATCACCAGAGCAAACAAAAAGGGGCTTAGAGCCGATCCTTGATGCAGACCCACCTCCACCTTGAACTCTTCTGTCCCACCTACAGCACATCTTACCGCTGTCTTAGCGCTCTCATACATGTCCTGCACCACTCTAACATACTTCTCTGCCATGCCACTCCAGACTTCCTCATACAACACCACAGCTCCTCTCTCAGCACCCTGTCATACGCTTTCTCTAAATCTACAAAGACACAATGCAACTCTTTATTACCTTCTCTGTACTTCTCCCCCAGCATCCTCAAAGAAAATACTGCATCTGATGTACTCCTTTCTAGGCATAAAACCATATTGCTGCTCACAAATGCTCACCTCTGCCCTTAACCTAGCTTCCACTACTCTTTCCCAGAGCTTCATTGTATGGTTCATTAGCTTTATACGTCTGTAATTGCCACAGCTTTGCACATCTCCCTTGTTCTTAAAAATCGACACCAATACACTTCTCCTCCATTCTTTTGGAATCCTCTCACTCTTCAAGATCTTGTTAAACTAACTAGTCAGTAACTCGACTGCCACCTCTCCTGACCACTTCCACACCTCCACAGGTATGTCATCAGGACCAACAGCCTTTCCACTCTTCATCCTCTTCAACGCCCTTCTCACCTCACTTTTACTAATATTTGCTACTTCCTGCTCCACAACAGTCACCTCTTCTACTCTTTGTTCTCTTTCATTTTTCTCATTCATCAACTCCTCAAAGTACTCCTTCCATCTTCCCATCACCCTCCTGGCATCTGTCAGTATATTTCCATCTCTACCTTTAATCACTCTAACCTGCTGCACATCCTTCCCATCTCTATCTCTCTACCTCGCCAACCTGTACAGATCCACCTCTACCTCCTTACTGTCCAGCCTAGCATACTGTACAAGTCCTCATATGCTCTTTGTTTGGCCTTTGTCACCTTTATCTTCACCTTATGCTGCATCTCCCTGTACTCCTGCACACAGGTGGACTTCATTTTACTAATTATGTGACTTCTGAAGGTAGTTGTTTGCACTAGAACTTTTGAGGGGGTTCATAGCAAATATGATACATATCCACATGCCGATTTTCAGGTTTCATTTTTTATTTTTTTTATTCTTTTTTATTTAACCTCCTGACTACCGGCAGTTAAAATTTGTCCTCTCTAGAGGACATTTGTAAACCTGAATATCTCCCATATCCTGCATGCTACTGTACCTAAAAAACTCCTCTTGTGCTTTAAAGAGGACATTCAGCACTTTTAAATGATACCAGATTTATAGGGGCGGGGCTTTGGGAACGTCCTCTTCCTCCTTTAGGAAAATGGTATCTATCACCACCAGGACATTTTATGTAAAGAAGAAAATGTAAGTGCTTAATCTTTTTTATCGATAAAAATTTTATCTTGAAATGTTATTGTTTTATTTTGCAAGAATCTCTAAAAAAACACTTTAATTAATTTTTTTATGTAATGTATGAATGTTTTTCTCAGTGAGCATTTATAAAATGTACATTAAATGTAAATTACAAAAATATTCTTTGTAATTTCCTTGTGTTCATGGTTCGTTTTCTGATATACTAACTTCCGTTGTCCAGTGTGGTGGACACAACATATTGTGAACATAAAAACAAAAACTTGTCAGTATGCTCATTGCCTTTCAAACAGTTGGAAAAATAAAAGTAATTAGAATTTTTTTTTTTCCTGGTAGTCAGGAGGATATATTTTTCTCATTTCACTTCACCGACTTTTGGTCGACTATTTTATGCAGATCCATCACCTAAAATTCAGAAAAAAAGGATGACAATGCCAAGGAGGGGTGAATACTTTTGACAGGCACTGTAGAGGACGTTCTCCACAGTGGTTTGCAGACAAAGTGCTAATACTGTAATTTGAATAAATCAGATATTTTAGAAACCTTTTACACGTACTCTGTGTGTGTGTGTGTGTGTGTGTGTGTGTGTGTGTGTGTGTGTGTGTGTGTGTGTGTGTGTGTGTGTGTGTTAGACAGGGAAGGTGGACCCCCTTCACCCAAGAATATCTGGTCACAAAGGAAACGTTCTGGACATCAAGTGGAATCCGTTCAACGATTTCTGCATAGCATCCTGTTCAGAGGACTTGACGGTCAGCTCTCACACACACACACACACACACACACACACACACACACACACACACACACACACATACACACACCGGTGCTCTCTGTTACTCACATGCTGTGTGTGTGTGTGTGTGTGTGTGTGTGTGTGTGTACACACAGGTGAAAGTGTGGGACATTCCTAAACATGGTGTGTTAAAGAACATGACCATTCCATGGAAAGATCTTCACGGGCACTCGCGCCGAGTCGGATTAATCGAGTGGCATCCAACCGCCAGTAACATCCTGTTCAGTACAGGCTACGACTACCAGGTACACACACACACACAAGCACACACACACAATGCCGTGAATATTCTTTAGGCATTTAGGCAATGGGGGGGGAGTGTTGGGGGGGAGTGTTGGGGGGGCGTTGGGGTGCTTTAAATAAATATTACTTACTTACTGTGCCTTGAGAAAGTATTCATACTCCTTCGTTGAACTTTCCCACATTTTGTCACACTACAACCCCAAATGGGAATGTGTATTTCGTTGGGGTTTTATGTGATGGACCAACGCAAAGTGGCACATAATTGTAAAGTGGAAGGAAAATGATGAATGGGTTTTTGATAAATGCTGAAAAATGTGGAATGTGTTTGTATTCCGTATGTCTCAAGTTCATGTACTGTAGGCTTTTATTGTCATTTCAACCATATACAGTTCAGTGAAACAAAACAACGTTCCTCCAGGACCAAGGTGCTACATACAACATTCATCTTCTATACCGCTTAATCCTGTGTTCAGGGTCGCGGGGGACCTGGAGCCTATCCCAGGAGACTTCGGGCACTAGGCGGGGTACACCCTGGACAGGGTGCCAATCCATCGCAGGGCCACACACACATACACACACTCACACACCCAATCACACACTACGGGCAACTTAGGAACGCCAATTAGCCTAACCTGCATATCTTTGGACTGTGGGAGGAAACCGGAGTACCCGGAGGAAACCCACCAAGCACGGGGAGAACATGCAAACTCCATGCACACAGAGACGCGAATCGAGCCTGGCCGGGGAATCGAACCCAGACCCTGGAGGTGCAAGGCGACAGTGCTAACTACATACAACATACCTTAACTAAAATTAACAAAGCTAACTAAGTAACCAAATTAGCTGATTAGCTGAGACAAGACAGATTGATTTTATTTTATTTTTTTATTAAAACAGAAAAATATCTAAGTTCTATACAATAAATGGAGGCAACATAAAGTGCACGTGCAAATGTGCGAAGAAGAGCGATCAAGTGAAAACGCGACAACATGACACATTTCAATACTTCTTGGTAATGAGGTAATGAGTTGAGGTAGTGGGAGGAGAAACGGTAAACAGTAAACTAGGGCTGCAACAACTAATCGATAAAATCGATAATTATCGATAATGAAATTCGTTGTCAACGAATGCCGTTATCGATTAGTTGGGCTGCTCACGTTATTGAGGCGCGCGACCACAAGATGCACAAATACACACACAGATACACACTAACACTAGCAATGGAGTTTACAGAAGCGTTTGCAGGAAAAAGCGCGCGCCCCAAGTCCTCCAAGGTATGGGAGCAATTTACATTAAAAGCCTCTTATCGGGTGTTAAAATCGACCGTTTTTCTGCCGGTCGTAGTGTCCGGTGAGCGCGGATGAAGTGCCGAGGGTTTTCTACACATACATAGGAGTCAGTGAGAGAGTTCACACGGGCTTCGGTGACGTCACCAAAGCCCGTGTGAACACTCTCACCGGCTGCGCGGTTATACGGGGTAATAATAATAAAAAAAAAATCCGTTGCATGCAGCTTTTTCTTTGCGTTCAAATACCAACGAACGCGAGGAAAACACTTCTAGTGCGTTTTCTTCACGTTCATTTTACACTTCGGAGGACCGAATATATCCCATCATCCTACAGGCTATACAGAGGGGAAAAGGGCAAAATAAACAGAGTGAATCCAGTAGCGGCGAGTTTTTTTTTCTCCCTACGTCACCGTATTACGAGAATATCTAGTATTTATTTATTTATTTATTTTTTTTATTGAGACAAAAAAAAAAAAAGAGGATAAAATACACGAGAGGATCGAAATAATGTATAAACCGTGAAAAGGATGTAGTAGACACTTCAATTAAAAATAATATCAATCTAGAAATCTATTCTTATTATTATTAAGTTGAATTAATTTAAGAGAATTTAAGTCATTCTTAACAACTGAATGTATTTTTGTATTTTTGTTTATATACACACACATACACACTGTAAACTTGCTATCTGCAATTATTGTTAAAAACAAAAATGTTGATTTACATAAAATAAGGTTTAAATGTCAAAATTAAAGATAATTAAACTATGTGGCTATTGCATTTTTTAAAGTTTACTTTTATACATAAATAATACCCTGATTTATGGTTTTATATAGTTAAGCAAAACATCAAATTAAAGCGTCTAGCTTTTATCCAATTTAATCGATATAAATATAATGTATGTATGTATGTATGTATGTATGTATGTACTGTATGTATGTACTGTATGTATGCAGATGGCAAGTTGACAGTGTTTTATTTATATATATATATAAATATAACAGTCAACTTGCCATCTGCAATTATTGTTAAAAACAAAACAAATGTTGGTATGGTTTTATATATAATTATAAGCAAAACATCAAATAAAAGAAGCGCTTAACGGTATCCGATTAATCGATTAATCGAAACAATAATCGGCCAACTAATCGATTATCAAAATAATCGTTAGTTGCAGCCCTACAGTAAACATTCCTTGTAAGTAGCAGCGAATCAATGCAGTTGGTCTTTAGGAGCACAAACATGCTTACACTGTGTGTGTGTGTGTGTGTGTGTGTGTGTGTGTGTGTGTGTGTGTGTGTGTGTGTGTGTGTGTGTGTGTGTGTGTGTGTGTGTGTGTGTGTGCGCGCGCAGGTGATGGTATGGAACCTGAACACGCCTGAGCAGGTGATTAAGAACCCGGTGCGCTCCATCAGGCTTCACACAGACGTGGTTCTCTCCGTGTCCTTTAACACAGACGGCAGTCTCATCGCCACGTCCTGCAAGGACAAGAAGATCCGCATCATCGACCCGCGCACAGGAACACTGCTGCAGGTGTGTGCGTGTGTGTGCATGTGTGTGCCATGCGGGTGTACGTACATGACACAATACGTACGAAGTTCTCTTTTCAACATGTTTCGTGTGTGTGTGTGTGTGTGTGTGTGTGTGTGTGTGTGTGTGTGTGTGTGTGTGTGTGTGTGTGTGTGTGTGTGTGTGTGTGTGCGCGTGCGCGCGCGCTCCAGGAGACCAGCACAAAGATACATCGAGCCAATAAAGTGCTGTTTCTGGGAAATCTGAAGATGCTGATGTCGACAGGGAACTCGCACTGGAACCAACGGCAGATCGCCCTGTGGGATCAGGTGAGATCCGGGTAGTGTGTGTGTGTGTTTTTGTCTCAGGAGTGTCTCCTCTGCAGGATGGGTGTGGTTAAGGGGGGGTTCTCACATTTCTGAATCGGTGATGTCACACAGGTATGATCTTGAGAAATCACAGCGAGATTGTGATGAAGTTGGTCAGAACATCTCGTGGTGGCCCGGGAGGAATTGCTCTCTTCACTCTTCTCTTGTAATCCAGTCGTGTGTAGATGATCCGCAGGGGGATCAGAGTGGTTCTTTTGGACTTTTCACCTCATGATTAGTCCAGACTAGAGCTGAAGATCTTTGCCCGGACCCGACGGGTTCAGTCGGTTTCGGGCTTAATTAATATAATTTTACACGGGCTCGGGTCGGGCTCGGGCTTGAGCGGTAAGTGAGCGGTCATGTGATGCGTTTTGATTAGCGCGAGAGAAATGCTGAAAATGGATGCTGAGGAGGTTTTTAATTTTTTGTTCCAAGTTGCTTGTAGCTTATACGTTATAGTCATAAATAAATGATGTTAAAACATGTATAAATGACTAATTCTTGACCAAAGGCAAGAGCTGTGTCCTTGCGCACATTTGAATAATGTCGGGATGTAAACGGGTTCGGGCTTTTAAAAGGCTGTCAATCAAAATATACTTGTCGTGCTCGGGCCGAAATCTGTCGTGCTCGACCCCTTTCGGGCCTAACTTTTAAGCTCTAGTCCAAACCTGCTACGGTCCAGCAACCAACATCAGGATCAAGAGAATGTTTAAGAGCTATACTGAAATAACACATTTCTTTGAAGTAAATGTGTGTCTGTGTGTCTCTAGGAGGATCTCTCTAAGCCATCGTACACAGAGGACTTGGACGGCTCCTCGGGTGTATTGTTTCCTTTTTACGACCCTGACACACACATGCTTTACATAGCTGGCAAAGTGAGTATGCAAAACCTGTAGTGCGCACACACACGCGCACACACACGCGCACACACACGCGCGCACACACACACACACACACAAACACACACACACACACAAGAAAAGCCCTAAACATTTTGTTCATCTAAACTGCCAAGACATATAGATAACATTCTCTCACACACACACACACACACACACACACACACATAGTGTGGTGAGAAGAACACCTTCACCTGTTCCGGCTCCTTCTGGGCCTTGGAGTGGGCGTGGCCATAAAACCTCACCTGGTTCAGAGTGAAACACACATTTCATTTAAAGACAAGGATAAACAGGTCTATATTTCTACCATATTTCCTACACGTTTCGGGGTTCTGCACTATATAAATCTCTGGAGCTGCAGTGATGTCAGTGGATGTGGCGTGACCGGGATGGTGGGCGTGACCCATGACACGAGCTCAGGGCACATCGCAATCCGATTGGCAAGCTCTTGATATTTGTTTCTCATTTGCATAAAGCCGAAGCATTTCACCTGCACTCCTGTAGTTCGTGACTGGGGGCAGGGCAAAGGTCAGGACAGGTCCAGGTGCAGGTAACATCTAAGACATGAAAGAGATCAAAGAGCACAAGCAGGTTCTAAAATCAGGTTCTATAATTCTTCTTAGTTGATTGATGTGCTTTGTTTTGGATTTTCGTGCTTGTGATGGAATCGAGTTGTTTTTCAGCTAATAATTTTTGTAAAAGTTTGAAAATTGTGACTGGTTAGAAATTGAATAAGATTTAATAAATGTAATAAATAAAAAATAATTGAATTAATTAATTAGTAGCACACACACAAAGACAAATACGTGGATATGCCTACAGAATATTTACAGCATTTCGTGTGTGTGTGTGTGTGTGTGTGTGTGTGTGTGTGTGTGTGTGTGTGTGTGTGTGTGTGTGTGTGTGTGTGTGTGCGCGCATGTGCGTTTTTGTAGGGAGATGGAAATATCCGATATTATGAAATCAGCTCAGAGAAGCCCTATGTGCACTACCTGACTGAATATCGCTCTCTCCTTCCACAGAAAGGAATGGGTAATCAGACACACACACACACACACACACACACACACACACACACACACACACACAGTAGTTTTATCATATATTTTAATTAGATATCTATATGTCTATTTTCATGTTTTTAATGTGTTAATGAGCATTATCATACTCCACACACTTGTATCTTAAACAATGCATTAGAGCAGTGAGATTAGAGAAGCTGAGATTTTGACAAAAAATGCAAATTATATCAGTACATGTATAATAATAACACTTTTAACATCCAACATGAGTTATTTTTAAATGTATTATTTATATACCATTATTTTTTTTAAAGAAATATTACATTGTGTTTATTTATAATCTTTAATTGTTATTTAAAATAGTTTTCTTTAAATTCAACCAATACTTAAATTTTTTTGAAAAAAAATTTAAATACTGATTATTATTATTATTGTCACAGGTGTGATGCCAAAGCGAGGGCTGGATGTTTGTTCCTGTGAGGTATTCAGGTTTTACAGGCTGGTGACCATAAAGAGTCTCATCGAGCCACTGTCAATGATCGTCCCACGCAGGGTAACTCTCACACACACACACACACACACACACACACACACACACACACACACACACACACACATTTATTGTCAGGGCAGAATTATACAGAATAAGCATTATGATTCACTTTTGGTATGTGTTTTGTGGGAACTGGCGACCTCTAGTGAGCAGAGAGCAGAACTTCATGCTATACTTCTGATTTTCTGAGGAAAATCTTCCACTTCTTTAGACTTCTAATCGCCTCTTTGTGGGCTTTCAGGTTAACAGTTGAACTCTGCATGTTTATCCAGTGAAAATTCTACATAATTATACCTTTATAACTTTAGAATTTAATAATTTCTTCCTACTTTTTGTTTTCATCATATCTCGCACAAGCTTTCGAAGCATTCCTAGAGTTCCTGAGTAAGTGGAATGAGATGTGAGCCCGGGGATCATGCTTCATTTCTCCTCTCCCTGTTTTAATGTTGCGTTGATGACCTGCCTTTGGGTATTTAAAGGGGCGTTAAACGAGTGTATTAACTTGAGTGAAATGACTCAGAGCAAGGGTGTGTGTGTGTGTGTGTGTGTGTGTGTGTGTGTGTGTGTGTGTGTGTGTGTGTGTGTGTGTGATCATAACTGCAGTTTTGAGTTGTGTATCCTGATGACATGAAACCAGAATGCACTGAGACAGAACAGATATCAGAGATAACACACTTTACAAATGTTATGGAAAGTAACAAGTAAGTAAGTTAAAGCTTGGAAGGGTGATCCGATTTCTCTCTGTATTAAACAGTGTGTGTGTGTGCGTGCATGTGTGTGTGTGTGTTACAGTCTGAGTGCTATCAAGAGGATATTTACCCGATGACCGCTGGGAATGAACCTTCCATGACAGGGGAGGAATGGCTAAGCGGCATGGACAAAGGTACAATGCACACACACGTATACACACACACACACATGCACACACACACACACACACTGATTTTTATAACCATCCCAAGGAGAAAAATAGGTTCTAGGTCATTTTTTTCACCCTAACGCACAAAGCAAACAGTTACCATGACAACCATGGTTGTCATGAGGGTCTCGTATTAACTCCATCTCACTCGAGTTATTAATGTCCCCACAATCCAAAATGTGAAATTCCACTAAATGTACCTGGAACCCCCCCCCCCCTTTCTCCCCCTCCCCTGGCTCGCAGGTCCGGTGCTTGTGTCTCTGAAGCCGGGCGTGGTCTCCAGGGTGCAGCAGGGTGAGGACGCGGAAGCGCTGAAAGCTCTTGGTGTTCAGTTAGATACCCGACGCAGTCAGAATCGTACAGGTCTTCAGCAGCTCACCTTTACTGAGCGCCAGAGGAACACGAGTGGGGAACGACAGGATGTGACGAATAGGAAAGAGCTGAACTTCTCCGAGACAATCGCTAACGGACAGACGGACACCGCGCTATGCTCGCCGCCTAAGACTGAAAATGAGGTGATGCGCACATAAACACACATTATAGTCACACCCTCGCTACAATCACGAACACTACAATCACGTGCTATAATCACACATACAATCACTTTAGTAACACACATAGTTGCTGTAGTCACACACACAAACTCGTTATAATCACACACACTCTTTCTTGTGCTATAATTGCACGCTCACTATAGTCATGAACACTTGTCATAATCACACACACTCTCGTGCTATAATCGCTCGCTATAATCACACGCGCTCTCGCTATAATCGCACGCGCTCTCGCTATAATCGCACGCGCTCTCGCTATAATCGCTCGCGCTCTCGCTATAATCGCTCGCGCTCTCGCTATAATCGCTCGCGCTCTCGCTATAATCGCTCGCGCTCTCGCTATAATCGCTCGCGCTCTCGCTATAATCGCTCTCGCTATAAACGCTCGCGCTCTCGCTATAAACGCTCGCGCTCTCGCTATAATCGCTCGCGCTCTCGCTATAATCGCTCGCGCTCTCGCTATAATCGCTCGCGCTCTCGCTATAATCACTCGTGCTATAATCACTCGCGCTCTCGCTATAATCACTTGCGCTCTCGCTATAATCGCTCTCGCTATAATCGCTCGCGCTCTCGCTATAATCGCTCTCGCTATAATCGCTCGCGCTCTCGCTATAATCGCTCTCGCTATAATCGCTCTCGCTCTCGCTATAATCGTTCTCGCTATAATCGTTCTCGCTATAATCGCTCTCGCTATAATCGCTCGCGCTCTCGCTATAATCGCTCTCGCTATAATCGCTCACGCTCTCGCTATAATCACACACAAACACTTGTGGTATAATCGCACTCTCACAATAGTTACACTCTCACTATAATTACACTATATGATCACACTCTCATTATAATCTCATTACTCACACGTGCTATGATCACACACTCACTATAGTTACACACATTCGCTATAATTACACAGTCGCTATGATCAGTCCCACTATAATCACACAAATTCTATCTATAATTAATCACACACACTCGCTGTAATCACACTCTGAATATAGTTCGCTATAATCACACACACACACACACACACACACACTTGTGCTATAAAAACACAAACTCGCTTCGCTTTAGTAACACAGTCACTATAGTCACACATTCTCTCTCACACACATACCCACACACACACTCGCTATAGTCACACACACTTCACACTTTCCATAGTCTGCTATAAATTCATTATAGACACACACGCTTGCTTTGTAAATATAATTATTATGTACATAGATATTGTCACATGATGTTTAATTTTGTGTGTGTGTGTGTGTGTGTGTGTGTGTGTGTGTGTGTGTGTAGCTCCTGCAGGTGTATTATAAACAGCAGGAGGAGATCCGGCGGCTCCGTGAGCTTCTCACTCAGAGAGACGTTCGTATAAAGCAGCTTGAGCTCGAGATTAAAAATGTCAGGAACTCACGCTGAGGAGGGATACGCATGCGCACACACACACACACACACACACACACACACACACACACACACACACACACATACAGGACCTCAAGCTGCCTAAACCTGCTTTAATCGTGAGACACTGCGTCACTTTTGTACAGCTTTGTGCTTAAACCTGCTTTTACTTTCACTGTATGTGTGTTTTTTTATGGCTCACAGCTATGCAAGGTTCGTTTTAAAATTTCTTTTTTATAATTTTTGGGGAACAAAAAGAAAGGATGTGCCAGTCTTATATAATGCATTCAGGTATGCGTGTATGTGTATATATGTGTGTGTGTGTGTGTGTTGTTTAATCTGCAGGTAAGACATTATGCTGATTGTGTAATACACTAAAAGTGTTGGTGAGTTAAACTGCTGTACGATAAAGTTACGGGTATCTCACACACACTTTACTCCTTTTTAAAAAATTCTCTCTTTATGTTGAACTTTTTTTTTAAAGTCGATGACCAAATATAGAGCAAGAGAAGATTAAGATGAAGTCAGGACTGTAGCTGAAGATGTTGTTGTTAAGGCGCTCGCTTTCTGACCCGAGCTCCTGTGTGAACCCGACACACTGCCGTTTCAGAAAGAAAAAAAAAGAAAAACAACAGAAGATCTGTTTAAAATATATAATAAGCCATGACTGGTGTGTGTGTGTGTATATGTGTGTGTGTATGTGTGTGACCGCGATCCTGCAGTAATGTTCACATTATTCTTAGCGTGATGAGTCGTGTTTAGTAAAACTTGCTCTAAGAGAGATAATACACTGGATAATTATGAACTATATAAATATAAATCATCAAAATTTTCTCTTCTGTTGATTTACTTTTAATACTTTTATTTAGTTTTATTTGTATGGGTTTGTCATGCACTGTTTGTATATTTATAAAGATTTTGCCTGGTTTTATGGCTTGTGTATAAAACATATCTTTAGGATGTTTGAGATTGTTGAGTTTCTTTTACTCAAAAGGTTTACTTTTATTGACTTTACTCTCTCTCTCTCTCTCTATATGGTCTGTCCTCCTGACCCCAGTCTGAATGAATCTCCTATAGCATTACATCACCCTCACCCTTTCATATATTCATTTTTATTAACATATAAACCTATTTTCCATGTTCACAGTTTCCTACATTACCCAGAATGCTCTGCTGATAGCAGTGCAGTCAGGTTTACCCCTCGCTTCATGTCTAATGGGCCTTCACTGCCTTATCCCGTCTTCAACTTTAACTCGTACCGCCATCACTACGCTCATCTTCTCATACTGCTCTAACTAGCCAAGCGAGTCCTCAAGTCTTACAGCCGCGTTGCATCCTGATGCTCTGCGCCTGAGTGACATGAAAAGTTCTGTTGATTTTATTCCCTTTCAAGCTCTGTTGTAATTATGCTAGCTCCGCCCCGCTTGTGACCCGCATGACACACAAGCACTGATTTTTTTTTTCATAGGAATATCAATAATATGTAACAAGATGACCACAATCACTAAACACACCACTGGTCTTTCAGTGCCTCAGGGTAAAGTTTCATTTTCTCACACACACACACACTAAGAGTTCATCAGATACGCACTACAATCTTATAACATTATCGTAGTTAATGCAAAGGCAGGTTTGTAGATGTTCTTTATAAACTGCAGCTTGTTAGAAAACACTGGAGATGTTGAATCACTATTTACCACCGCACGCACACACACACACACAAAGTGTTCGTTAAACACTCGGCCCTGATCATTGTTCAGGTTATGACGCGGTCCTCCAACACTAGGTGTTTATTCATCACATGGATTTCACTCGAATCAGTTTAACACTAAGCAAGATTGAACGGTTTATTTAATAGTTCGTTCATTTATGACGAAGCTCACAGTAATGTGTCTCACCACGTGTGTCTGAACACAAAAGCCATATGATTAAAAGGAAGCTTTAAAACTTTCGGTGTGTGTGTGGGAGAGGGAACAGTACTCTTGGTATATCGTTTATTTACATTAAGTTGATTTTTTTTAACTGTCATATGATTCATTGTTATGTAAAAGTTAAGTTACACAGACACTACTGTAGTGTCTCTTCTCAATTACAGTGTGTTTGGGAATGACTCATGTCTCTGCCTCATTTCTGACTGTGTTTGTCGTTGCTTATTCTGGCTCCACTGTAATCAGCTGAAGGTGTTGTGTATTTCCTGTCTTCTCTGCGATTTGTGCAAATACCACTGAATCTGTTACCATACAGCTCAATCCATTTTCTCATTTTTCTTCCACTGACGTGTGAACATCCTGATTCCAGATCCAACAGCTCATCCAGAGGGGCAGGATGTGTAGAGAACAACCAGTTATACAACACAAATGTGTTTAAATCTTCATGAAAACAGAGTTAATGGAGATTATTGCCTCTAGTGGTCACACATGGGAACTGCAACAAAGAAGAGCTAATGATGATGACAGAAGCCCACTGGAGCACTCAATCATGCTGCCCCATGCTCAGGAAGGAGCAGAGGGTGGAGCCTGATTAATGACTGAGTTGCCAGATTGGGCTAGTTTAAATATGTTGTTTTACAGCAAGTAACACAAGGTCTGAGTGTGAGGACAGTGTGTGTCAGAACCCTTTTTTGGACTGAGATGTCTGTAATAGATTAGATTTTTTACACATTTTTCTGAGTGATTGTGAGAATTACGCCTTCCCCTGTAATCTTAATGTTTTATTTGGAACTTAAGTTATAAAACTAGTCATTTATAGAAACTTAAATGTTGATGTGTATGTTACTATAAAGTAATAGCTCCTTTAATCCGCCTGCAGGATCTCACATTGCTTCACATAATCGTTTTCTTGTTTTGATGCGCATGCTACAATGCTAAATAAGGCAAGAAGCAGCAGATATCTGTGCTTTGGTTATTCATCCAGGATTTTTTTCTTTTTTTGAGAAGGTTGAAGAAAAACTGACATGTCTGATTCAGACAGAATTAGTCAGAGGAGCATCTGTACAGCAGGAAACTACTCCACATACATTAAATCCTGTGTATACATGACTAATGATGTATGATTTAAATTAGGGACGTAACAATTATTCATTGTTAAATGTACAGTAAATGAAAAGGTATAAGATCATGTGTCACTTTTTAAAAATAAAAAACTATAAAATGTTAGAAAGTTGCTAAGATGAAAAAGGAAATAAAAATACTAAGAGCATGGATTTAGAGGAAAATAATCAACTTAGCCCCACTGTTAACCAGGGGATTTTACTTTGACACAAACTGTTTTTACTTTTTCATTATTATAGGGTTTCTTTTTTTACATATAGGAAATATAGAATATTATAAATATAGTATATATTGAAAAGTGGGCAGTGCCAATGTTGTCAAATGGAGGCAAACATGATCAGATTAAACCAGAGGACAAGCAAGGCACAAAATGTCATTTTATTTACAAAGTTTGTATTCTCCGTTTTACAGAAAGTAAAAATTTTGCAGCGACACTGAGGTGCGTGATGAACCGCCACACTAAAAATTATGGCACGCTCGTCACACAGTTGCTATAGCGATCATCTTATTGAGGAAGTGAACTCAAAAAAGGCAAAAAAAATAATAAAATTAAGAAATGGGAAAATTAGGGGGAAAAAAACAAACAAAACAAAAAAACACTCCAACAAAATATTAAAAGCACAGACCCATGACTAGATCCCCAAAGTCCTCGCACAGGCTCCACACACACACGCACACCTGGGCACACAGAAGGGGAAGGGGCGGGGCTTGGGTGGACCATGGGCAGGGTTTGGAGATGAACATGTGGAATGCTGAGATGACCAACCCACAGTGCACGCACTCTCTCTCTCTCGGTTCCACATGCCCCGCCCACACAGCACAGTCTCGTCCCCAATGGGGTAGAAATACAATGAGGGAAAAACAAGGGGGAGGGCAACTGAGGTCAGTGAGTAAAAAAAGGGAGGGCAGGATTAAGGATGAGGAGAGGAAGCTGATTGGCCGATTGGATTTTATTCATCATCATCGTCGTCCTCGTCGTCCTCGTCTTCATCCTCAGCTTCTCTCTTCCTTTTCTCTCCCTTTGTGGCGACTTCTGTCACAAGAGAAATAAGAATTTAAGTTATCACAATTTAAACATTAATGATATTGCTTATAAAAAATTATTAAAATAACTCCACATACCACCATCATCATCATCTTCATCTTCCACCTCTCCATCTGGACCAAAGTCTTCCTCCTGAAATCAGAGTACATGTTACACCGTGTTCTCTGCTTGCAGTCACATCCCTCTCACACGCGCATTTCCATCATGTCACACGCGCTTACATGGCTATCGTGCACACCATCAAAACAACATTGTGTCAAAAACTAGAGCTACTGAGAAATATTATGGAAAACTGACATTATCAGCTAATATTTTAGCATTTGAATTCTCAAAAATTGGGAAATTAATGATAAACATCTCCATTTAATACCGAAAAGCCTTAAGAAGCAAGTTAACGTTGAAAATATTTTTCACTCACACACTGACCTCTACAGTGCAGGAACTCAGTGCAGTGTATATTATGTACATATCTGACAGTGCTGCTAACATTCATTCACTTTCTCTACGTTGTATTCAGTAAACATTACTGCATATTTATAACTCATATTTTCCCTAGACGTAATGTGGCAACTGCTTTGGTGTTATTTTAAGCAACATCTCCAAACAATGTTTAGATCCAGCAGAAATATGTGTAAATCTGGTAGATTTACCTCATCCTCTCCACTGCCATCATCATCATCATCGTCCTCTCCTTCTACCTCCTCCTCATCGTCATCATCTTCATCGTCTTCTTCATCCAAGTCTTCCTCACCATCCTCTTCTTCTTCCTCCTCACCATCTGCAGGATCACAGGTCAGATGAGCGGCTAACACAAACATGCGGTGCCAAAACCAGAGCTGTGATCTAGGAACCTAAACTTACCATCATATTCGTCCTCATCGATCACTCCGTCGGAATCGGAAGCTTCGTGGTCCTCTGCGTCATATCCGTCCAGGTACGTGAGCTGGGGAAGCAGTTTAAACACGCTCTCCCGATAGCCGTTCAGATTCGTGAGTTCACAGTTGAAAAGATCGAGACTCTTCAAGTGCTCAAGTTTTTTCTAAACATCACAGAAAGTGCTAGTGTTAGATAACAGACTTCATGCAAATTATTTGATGATTAATTCTGTTGGTGGTAACTTCCACCAAATATAAAACCAGCATAATAGAAAACAGTACAGGTAGTAGATTGTTTTTTAAATCCTTTGTCACGAATATACATCATAAAGCTTACCAATTCACATGACCAAATCCCTCCCCTTTTCCTTCACTGCCATCATGTGGCAAAAAAATGTAAACGCTTCTAAGGAAATGATTCTCACAAATGAAATGTAAGTGTTGTCTCTGTGCCTTTAAATCACGAGAGGAGTCATGGACGCCATTGTGTTTTAGAGCTGTTTTCCACTGTATTAGACTGTGAACTCTGTTTTGTTGAATATTTTCCAAAATTAGGATTATTCATATTCTGGTATATGGTGCACTGCAGTGTCTTTTTTTTTTTTTTTTTTTACAATACATATGAGCTACTTCCATAATTCACCCACATCTATGCATGTTCGTAGAACCGTGATCCATTTGTATCTGTGGAAACTTGTAACACAAATGTTCGTAAGTCAGGGACTACCCATAACTAAAAAAATTTGTGTTAGGGTAAACGGGATAAAACGAAAATCTAGCATTGGGGTCAATGGGCTAACTCGAAAAACTAGCGTTAGGGTCAACGAGCAAACCTCAAAAATTAGCATTAGGGTCAACAGGCTAACGCGAAAAACTAGCCTAGAGTAGTAAACCGACACAAACCAGAGGTTCCAGCGTGCTGATGTCTTTCAGTTTGTTTCCACTCAGGTCGAGATGCGCCAGGTGCGGGAGTTTCTCCGCTAAAACGTCGAGGCAGCCAGAGATCCTGTTATCATTGAGTTCCAGCTGTGATAGATAAAACACAGGATTCTTTCAAACATGCCCTTTAGAAATACATATTCTAAAAGCTGCAAAAACAAACACAAAATGGCCGCCTAACCTTTTTGAGCTTCTTGAGGTAGGGCAGGTTTGACACAGAGATTAGTCCGACGTTAATCAAACTAAGATATTCAAGATTAACGAATTCATCTGTGAGGCCTTCAATCTTCCCCTCATTCGATCTACAGTTCTCTACGACAAGTTCCTGCACCTGAAACAAACATAATAAACAAACATACAGATTACTCCACACATTACTACAGATCAGGGAAAGCCACACATTGCTGGGTGCCTGGTAATAGTAATGCTGAGGTAAAAATGCACTGACTGGCAATAACAGTTATACTGAAATTATTAATTATTATTATTTTTGAAAAAAGAAAAGAAAAAAGAAACAATTACATTATGGATTAGACCAGACATTCCCAAACTTAAATCTGAAATGTGAAATTCTTTAAGCACTACTCTGACCAACACATAAGACCAAAAGATATATTACAAATAACAAGATATTATTAATTTAAGTAGTCATGTAGAAATATTTTATAGGAATTTCATCCCTAATTGTAAAACTGAAAATTAAAAACGGATTTATTTATTGCAAAATGACCTCTAGCTGCCTATCTGCAGTACCCATACAGTCCATTAGGGCTGTGACCCACACTTTAGAAAACACTGGATTAGACGATTGATTATATCCTGTGCTCCATGTTTTATTTTGCTCCTTAAATGTTCTTTTTTTTCCCCCCTGGTAAGATGTCATAATGAATTTTAGATATTTAATGAAATTGCTCAAATTTCTGTACCAAGCGCCGGGAACAGCCGAAAGGCCAACAACTACTGTTCTTAATCCTAAATCCTGTAAATATATATGAGCAATGGGATTTTTTTTTGGTGTGGCGATATATATACTGTATATACATAGCCACACTGACTCACAAATCGTTTTAAAACTCTATTTTTTTTTAAATATGTTTACAGTAGAGATGAACGAGTCGATCGTCAGTGACCAGAACTGGCTGGTTTTCAGTTTGACTGGGCGTTACCTCCTCGACAGCTATAAACAATTCTATGCCGAGCGCAGAAGCTTCCGAGTGGGGCAACAAACATTTTTATGACATTACATTTTATATTACAGTTACAGTTTATTCCATAAGTACTGCTTATTTTGAAATAAATATTTGTTATATATACATACATACATAATATACATGTGTGTTTATTCTGTATTAAACACTAATCCAGGGTGGCCCACTAATAATAATAAAAACTAAAGACATGTAATAATTGATATAATGGAATTTACTATAAAGGAGAATATGTTTAAGCAACATTAATGGAAAGAGTCTCCAGTGTCAGAACTTTTTAACAGTCACATCTTTAGAACAGTGGTGTTTACTCTTATTTAAATACTCATATATTAGACATATTGTAGTTCAAATTGCAATCACAAATTTTTTTTTTATAAAAAAATAAAAACTCAGTCCATACTGAGGTTATTTTTAAAATAATTTATATAATACAGCAACAATAGATTAAGCGTACAATGATGTTTATGAGGATCATTAATAATAGTACAGCAAATATTTTATCTTCTTTTTCTTACTTTTCATTTGAATCTACAGGAATTTCCCTCCTCCTTGTCTGTATGGTGTGATTATTTCAAACCTATAGTATTCATTCTGTTAGCTGACGTGTCAGACAATACATACCAAAAACAGTGCTGGGGTAAGAGCCAGTCGAATATACAAGCGAGTCATTTAACATTTATATTGCTTACAAATTTGTTACTGACATACAAACTAAAGAAAAGGCCGCAGTTTTACACAACAAGAATGCTGTAGTGGTTCGACAGCATTTCCATTTGTACTATAATGTACTTTGCATTTTGCGCATAAAGAATTTGGATTAAATTGTGATCTGTTGAAAATATGAATTAAAATGCTATTCCGAAACCTCAATCAATATGATGAAAACTTATAGCTATAATTTAAGTACAAACTATAAGTACTTATATTACTTATAGTTTGTAAGATTGTCATTCTGTGAAATTTCTTTGATACTAGTGTATCTTGTTTATATTTTTTTACCATTTCATGGACAATGTATTTGCACTGTCGATTCAGCTCTGTGTATTGGTCAGCGCTACGTTGCCACAGTGTATTGTATTGTGTCGTGTTTGTTACTGTTCGGACATTTGTCTTTCGGTATAGTTCTTAGCAAGTTTTTGTTCATTTATGTTATATTTATGACCTTGGTCCTGGAGGAACATTGTTTCCCCTTCACTGTACATGGTTAAAATTACAATAAAAGCCTACTTGATGGGAATTAAACATTTCTGTGTATAAATAACTGAAATTTTATTTATTTAAAAAAAAAAAAAAACTAATAACTATATGTGACAAATCGAACACTTTCATACACACTCAACCACTCTCTCTCTCTCTCTCTCACACACACACACACAAAGGGTGTGAATGGTAAATGCAGTGTTGTGTGTTGCCCTTTCAGACGCAGCGTTAGAGAACACACACACAACAGAAAACATGTTTCTTTAAGGGTTTCTACAAGCTGTGCGTATTTAATTTTCATTCAGAAGGTAAATTTCGACGTTATAATCCTGTGAAAGGTTGCCGCGGTGGAGACGGACAGAAACATGGAGAAAGAGTGAGAGTGTGAAATGAGTAAAGATGGAGAGTCGCTTTCTTCCTCCACAGAGACAATATGGCGAAACTCAGCTATCCTACAGTACCGACATTTGAAAATCCTCTACAAGGGGATTTTCACAAAAATTACGTTTCGCTAAAATTACTAACCGCACAGAAATGTATATTTATAATAATTATTATTTTTTAAGTAAAGATTTCGTGCTTTTATACTTTTAGCCGAGAAGCTAATTTCCGCCGGATTTTCCCCCCTGTGTAAGTGAATGTGGGCGGATTAGGGTTAGCCGAACACCTCCGTGTCACTTCCGTCGTCATTGTTATTGTGATTATGGCTAGAAAAGGAGTAAATTCCGAATAAACTCGAAAGAAATCGCGTCAAGTTGTTTGACGTTACAACATAAAATATTTTTTTTTGTTTTACAATATTAAAAAAACACGTTTTAATCGATGTGATGTGCGTCTGTGACTAGTTTAGCGCCAGGAGGAGTAATGGCGGGAAAGCTAGCTTGACGCTAATCTCTAGAGAATAAAACTTATTTTGTAAAATAAAAAAGAAAGGAAATCAAACAAGACGAATTGGATACGACTCTTTATTAATCTTTTTCTGGCTTATTAATCGGCTAACTTGGAGGAAATATTTACATATTTTTAAATGAAATTGTAAATGTTCAAGCTGCCCCTTTAAATCCAGAAGCAGCAGCAGGGCAGGAGCTGATAGTTGCCTAGTTTCACTCGTTATTACACTCGGCGGACGTTTACACACACCTGTGCTGTAAGTGTGTCCCAAATTTTGGATTGAAACCACTCACGCTGAGGTGATGCCTATTTACAGACTCGCTGGAGTTGTTTTCGGGGCGGTTACAGATAAATGGCGCCCTGTTTTTGGCAGGAAGATTAGCAACAGTGCTAACAAGAGGCAACATGGCCGCCATCGCGTTACCGTGTATTCGCGTTGAACCAGTTCAATCCGACACACACTCGCTCACTCACTCACGCTCATACGCACACTAATACACTCACTTGGCGAAAAACAAAAAAAGTTATTAAATATCGACATAGGTGACCTGATTATAAGTAATATTCAGCTGAATTATCGAGTATGGGAATGCGTCGAGAGTGATAGTGCGCAATAATAAAATGACTGAGTTATTATTTTAGTTCGGGTGGCGTTTAGAACCAAACACGATAATAATCATATTATAATAATTATAATCTTATGATAGTGTGAGTAAAATATCGTACAGCGAGTAATGTTCTGTAAAAGCAACGCAAAGCCATGTGGGTTTCCTAATGCACACACACAGCTCAGTGTTTTAAACAGGCACAAAAGTAAAGAGATCAAACCATACAAACTAAGAAAGCACTCGCATGAAACATATGCAAAGAAAATATCCTCAAGCGCTACCAACATCTGGAGTTCAGAGAAGAAAGACTTGTGAAAGTGAAAAACACACTCACATCCGACGGTGTCCTGTTTCTGAGCTCCAAATGGATCCTCTTTTTCATGTCCATGTCGCCACGCTGGTTTGCAAAAGACTATGTTTTCACTTTCTGTCCGCGCTAAGGTTTCACAGGAACCCAACGGAAAGCGAGCAATGCCTTAAAGGAAGAGAGAAATACAGGACTGAGTATAAACCAGCTAAATCCCCCCCAAAAAACACCACGCCAACTTCAACTCCGACACACACATTCACAGCAGAGAGCATGCAGCGCTGAAAAAACACTCCGAGGAGCGCAACAGTGGCGTCTTGTGGCCGAACTGTGGAACTGCAGCGGCGCCACACCGCTTCAGCACTCTGTTATGTAAAGTGTGTGTGTGTGTGTGTACACTGCGCTTTATACAGGGTGTTGTGTGCGGGAGCAGCGCGTGTAAGGGTGCAAAAGGGGGGAAAATACAAAATTTCACCTTTTTTTTCTTAGCATAAAGTCCTCAATTATGCTAAATAGAAACACGAATGTTGTGAAATTACTGTACATAGATACCCACGTGCTACCAGCGCATGCGAGTGGAGTGTGCGGTCACGTCACTGCCGCTCCTCGCGCTGCTCCAGATATATTATTACCTCACAGTATGACATAAAATGTCATGACGGCGCTGTGTACTGTTACATTTGATGACACTGCTGACTATTGCACGGTGAGGGACGCCGGCTACACCGGCCAATAGCGGCAGGCAAAACTGAATTTTTGATTGATATTTATATACAGTATATACAGCTCTGGAAAAAAATAACAAAGACCACTGCAGCATAATTAGTTAGTTTTTTTCTTTCTTGCATGTATTGGTGAGATGAACATTTTTGTAAAAAAAAATAATTTGTGAATGCTGATAATATTTCTCCTAAATTTAAAATATAACTCTTGTTATTTAGAGTGTATTTTTAAAGAACATGACATCACAACACATTAAAGCAACCCAAGATGATGCAGTATTTGAAGAGCTGTAATAACTGAAACAAAACAAATTGCAAATAATTTGTAAAAAAAAAAATTGTGTTTACCCTTCTTCCTCTTTATGACATTCCAGAAGTTTTCTGGAGTAAATTGCTGTGGTCTCTTGTATTTTTCCAGAGCTATATTAATAGATCCATTCTAATGCATGTTATGTCAAAGATTTATATTTCAATAGCGAGAAAGCTTTAATTTAAAAAGAAAACTACTTGTAGAAAATGTTACTAAAACACCTTTCATACATCTGGTAGTTCAGATTGATACAATAAAACGTAGTAAAATAATTATTCTTGAACATAACATAATAAAATTCTCCAAAATAGGGAGATGTATGTAGAAACACACTAAACAAGCAAAAGAAAATCTATATTTAAGGGATAAAGTAAGTAACACTCACCCCCTCAAGTATTGTAACATTGTAGTGTTTGTATGTATATATATATATATATATATATATATAACTGGAATTCTTTTTGACTAGTGTTTGTGTATTTAGGCCAGTCTAGGCTTTCCTCAACTAACTTAACAGCAGGTAACGCTCTAGTAAGGAATAATCTGTACACACGAAGTAAAAAATATTGCGCACACAATTACACTTTTGCAACAAGCATTTATCTTAAATTGTCAATATTTTTTAACTTGTATTCAATTTGTTTATTTGCGATACACCACATACAGTAAGGTGTGTAAATTAAAAGTAAAATCAGATGTGCTACTATACTAGAGATTACTCGCGGCAATGCCTGCAAGCAGATCCTGACGCCTGTGTGCTATCATTACCTGCGAGTGGAGTGTGTGGTCAACTTGCTGCCGCTCCTCAGGCTGCTCTTATGTTTCGCCAGCCACTACTTCTGCCTCTTGTCTGTAGACACTTCGCAGTCTGATCTGTGGTTGAACACAGTAATAACTATGTGTTCGGGTTGACGAACCTGTTTCCGCCATAGACGACACTGTCTACTGTCACAATCGTTGAGGAATGCCTGTCACACAATCACAGTATGAAGTTGATGATGACACTACCTGCTGATACATTCAGTTAGGAATGCTTGTGACATGTCTATGATGGAACGATTTTGATAGAAGTACCTGTGGAAACATCGACCAGACACCAAACAAATTTCTGTTTATCTATTTCAATGTAAAATATATTGCATTCGGGCGGCGCGGTGGTGTAGTGGTTAACACTGTCGCCTTGCACCTCCAGGGTCTGGGTTCGATTCCCCGGCCAGGCTCGATTCCTGTCTCTGTGTGCATGGAGTTTGCATGTTCTCCCCGTGCTTGGTGGGTTTCCTCCGGGTACTCCGGTTTCCTCCCACAGTCCAAAGACATGCAGATTAGGCTAATTGGCGTTCCTAAATTGCCCGTAGTGTGTGATTGGGTGTGTGAGTGTGTGTATGTGTGTGTGCCCTGCGATGGATTGGCACCCTGTCCAGGGTGTACCCCGCCTAGTGCCCCAAGTCTCCTGGGATAGGCTCCAGGTCCCCCGCGACCCTGAACACAGGATTAAGCGGTATAGAAAATGAATGAATGATATATTGCATTCAGCCACTAGAGGGCGACCAATATTAATCATCTCACTTCTTCACTTACATGCTGCTGTCAGATTGTTCATGTGTGTGTTTGTGTAACTTCTGGAAGTGGTAGTGGTTTAATTCTACCAGTTCAACCAACCACTCACGTTCAGTAACAACAGCAAAACATGTAATTAAGATTATTTTATTTAAAAATTATTAAGAAAAATCTGAGTAATATATATCTATTACAAAGTAATTATATGAGCTTATACATTAAGTAATTATTTTTGCATAATGAAATAGGATATATTGTAGACATTCAAATAATGTTGTTTCATTATTAATGTAAAATTATAATAAAAATATAAAAAATAAATATTTATTGATAAAATCTACTCTTAGATTGTTTTTACATTTACAATGTGCTGTGTACTCTCTTGGTGTTTTTCCTTCAGATGTATATGCGTATGTGCATTTGTGTGTATGTCTGTGTCTTAATAAGGTTTTGTGTTTTATCTGAAAAAAAGTAATTAATTTCATAACTGCTGTTTGTTTAGACTGATTATGAAGTTTAGAGGCAGGTCGGTCCAGCGCGTAGTGTGGACGTTCAGTGGCTGTAATGTGCAGCGTAAAGATTGAGACACGCCCAGAGACGGAGGACAGGAGATAAGAGGCAGATTGAGACAAAGACAGAGAAAGAGAGAGAGAAACCACACCCTGCCCACTGCACTTTAAATAAAGGCTTCTTGGCTTAATATTAAAATGATGGAAGTTTCCACTAAGTGCTCGCCTTTTGTTGTAAGTGCACATTATTTTGGATGTTGTGACTTTTCTTATCATAATTAAAAGCCTTTTTAGGTACAGTTTAACATTGGCCAGCTGAAGCGCAGCAGTTGAACCCCAATGCCAGCTGAGGGAGGAACCAAGTTGAAGCTTGGGGAGAACCTGTTCCTCTGTCCAGCACTGCAACCATGAGTCAGACACTTTAGGAACCCCAGTGAATATAGAATTAAATTATTAACTGGGTGATGCGTGCAGGCATAAAAACAACCTCACAGTTTTGTGCGAAAATATAAACATCAAAATGTGTTAAATATCTGGGTGAGGAAGGTTTGTTTATTAAGTAATACATGATTAACAATAATTTACACGATACACAATTAACACCAAACTCCTTTAGTGACTTTAAGAGCTGTGCGTCTCTGAAACATTGCACACTCTGACCAACAATCTGATCTCTACGCAATAAAAATCTGACATTTCTGGGGAATTGTCATGTCTAGGTTTAAAGACGGCTTTATTCCAATCCAAAACTAACAATGTTTCTAATAATAGCAAAACATGTTAGGGTATAAATTTTAACATAAACCGATGGGGTGTGTTTATTTCTTGCAGGTCTGTGTGTATGGGGTATTATTTAAATAATGGAACCAGCTGTGAATTGTGCAAGTGATGTCCTTTTCGTTTAAATCCTTAAAAGCCCATCAGTTATCCAGCCGTGTATCTTTAATTATTTTTAGAATTTATAAAGATGAGGCCTAATGGTGCACTGTCGCCATGCACCTCCAGGGTCTGGGTCCAATTCCCATCTGAAGTCTACAATATGTGCATGCTTGGGTGTGAGTGTGTGACCATTTTGTGCCCTGCAATGGACTGGCACCCTGTCCAGGCTGTACCCAGGATGGACCCTGATTAGCATAAGTGCTATAGAGAATGAGTGAAAGTGAGAGTGAGTGAGTGTATAAATATTTTACCCTTAATGGTCCCATAAAATCCTTTATTTCTCAGAGTATGCAAAGATAACTGTGTTAGGTGATCAATGAATAAATGATTAACAGCATGAAAAAGTCTGGGCTTGTAGACCTGGGAACAGAAGCAGGGAGATATTAAGAGCTTGTAGAGTCTGTAGATAAGAAAGTAGGAGTATATATGATTAGATCTCAGGATATGAGATAAGTATATTGTAACATGTGGAAATGTTGACCTGAGAACCTTTAGAAGAAGGAAGCATGTTTTTGAGGGCTTCGGCTGATTCGTGTACTCTGGTTGGTCAGAAACCAACACACATGCATACACAGTAATACATTTTATTTCACATTAATGAACTTGAAACATTCTCCTGCATCAGTGCATCTTTCAAAAGAGTCAAGAGATTACTCAGTGAATGGGGGAAAGGGGGCGGGACATCCAGGGGCAATTATTATTGGAGAGTTTATAAAGTATGTAACGTTCATATACCAGGCTGTTTTTATTAAACAACAAACCAGACTGTTCTTTTAAGTTGTAATTTTTGTGTTGTAACTCGTAGAAATGTACTCTGCTGTTAAAACATGGGGCTCTTATGCCAGATGTGTACATGCTGGCAGGGCCGTAGGGGATGATTCCATCAGGTATCAGTATTGTATTCTTTACATAGAGTAATTTTAATACCACCACATAGTGTACATCAGTACCCCTCCAGCTCCTGTCTCTTATTACCAAAACTGTTAAATAAACCAACATGAACATTTTATTTCTCACTCACACACACACACACACTCACCCACACACACCATTTCATTACCATCTATGCCAACAGCATGACCCGCTTTTTTTTCTGAATCCCGTGCCAAGTTCTCCTCCTTTGCAAATAAGATAAGAGTGGCGTTGCACGAACTCTCCCAGCTTAGCGTTAATGTTTAGCCTGATAACTCGTCTCGCAGGGGGCAGGAGCCACAGTGTTTTTCTTCACTCGCCCGTCTTCCACTTGCACTTTATGTGTTTGATCGGGTGACAAAATGGAGGAGACGCTCGAGCAGAAAGTCCCCATTGAAATGAAAGTCCCTGAGGATGACAAAGGTACGAGTTTGAGTTTAGAGAGCAACTTATTCTTTATCTTGTGTGTAAACATGAACTCGGTGTCAGTGTGGAGGAGCTTGACGCGGATTTATTTTAATTAGCCGCAGCAAATTACCATGTTGTCGTCATTGCTGTTTGAGGTTGTGTTAGTGTTCATGGTGTTTGTGTTTGTTAAGACGCAATAACTCTTTATTTCATCTCTAAACACACTTACACAAAAACGTATTTAAATAGTATTGATATTATTATACGCTTTGCAGCTTTGCACTGACTGACTTGCCTAACGAGCGCTACTCATCACAACAAACCACATTTCACAACGACATAGTGCACTTATTAAAACATCGGCCATCAGCTATGTCCTAAATGCTAAAACACACAGACTTGATTGATAACATCATCCTTTTTCAGGCTTTATAATGAATTAGAATTACAATAGAAGGGTATTTTTATGCTAACAGCTAATTAGCTAATTACTTAGCATTCTAGAGTCATTTTCTTTGCTAACTTTTACATTCATTAGAATATTCTACCCGCTGTGAATCTGTTAGCATGACCGATTTGCCAACCAAAGGAATGTGGGATATGTTTCCAGGAGGGACCGGTCGGCGTCTGCGGGATCGGGATCTGCTGAGGAAGAGGAAAGCCGAAGCAGAAGAGCGAGCAACTAACCAGTGGGTTTATGGGTAAATTTTTGCCTGTGAAGAGTACTGTGGGTCCATTAGCATTGCAGAACCATTGTACACTTCACACACATTTACAGCAATTCTTTGACTTTTTTTTTTTTTTTTCTTATCTGATCATTTAAAGTCTCATGTGTAGCACAGAACTGTGCAGAAGGTTAGGATGGAAATTCTGGAAATTGCTGTAACAGGAAAATTAGGATGTGCAACTTGGGATACTTAGCAAATGTGTATTTTTTTAACATAAAACTGCAGTTCTGAATGGCTGAGATACTGTAAGTGTAGTGTTCTCTGATTGGCTGACAACAGTATAACGAATTCAAATTGGCGGCGAACAGTGCAGTTTGTTTTAAATGGGTTAGAGAAGTATGGTATGTTCTGATTGGCTGAGAGCACTACAGTCTGTTCTGACTGGTGGCAGACATTGTATTTGTCTTCTGATTGGGTGATGTCAGTGCGGTGTTTTTTTTTTTGTGTTTTTTTGCTGAGGGCTGACCATTGTGTTCTGATTAGTTAAGAGCATTACAATGTGTTCTGATTGGATGAGAGCAGTATAATGTATTTCGATTGGCTGAAAACAGTATGGTGAGTTACAATTGGCCGAGAGCACTACAGGGTCTTCTGATTAGTGGAGAGAAGTATGGTGTGCAATTTCTTGCTAAGAGCAATATGATGTGTTATGATTGGCTGAGAGCGGTGCAGTGCATTCTAATTGGCTGAGTGCGGTGCAGTGTGGTTTGATTATTTAATGGCTGTATAATGTATTCTTATATTAGAACCAGACACAGCAAGCTGAGAGCGGTGCGGTATATTATGATTGGTTGAGAGCGGTGCACTGTGTTCTGATTGGCAGTATGGTGTGTTTTACTCACCTGAGAAAATGAGGCGACTACTGCAACGATGTCTGATAACTTAAAAATAAAATATGTCCCGGTTGCACCCAGCTGTAAGTGTTTTATACTGCATATTGCACACAGCATGAAGACTTCTTCAACTGAAAAACCAACAAGTTCTATTTTTTGAAACCCTGCAGAGCTCAGAGCAGTAAGCGAGCAAAGAGGGAGACAAACAATGTTCCGAAAAAGAAAGGCAGACCAAGAAAGAACGTCCCGGTGACGGAACAGCCTGAAATGACAGAACATCAAGATGCAGGCGAAATCCAGACACCCAGCCAAGCAGAGGAAGTGGTTACCGCCGTGGTTACTCCACATTCTGCCCCTGTTTCTGCCCAACTGTCAACAGCTCCTGATCTGGGGGTCCCAGAGATTCCTGCTGGAGTTTCTGCCCCTATCCCTCTTCCTGCTCCTGTCAGGACTCCAGAGGTAAAGCCCAGCAGTGAAGCCCTTTTTCAAGAGGTTCTGATCGAAGATCTCGGCCCTGATGAGGAAGAGGACAAAGACGTCCATCAAGATAAACTTGTAATCGATCAAGGTAGTAGCCGTTAAAGCGCAGAGCATTTTAACCATTATTTGTTTTGCTGTTTTTTTTTTTTTTTTTTCTATACATATATACACGCATGGCTCATGATTGGGCAGTATAGAATAGCATCCTCAGCACAAAATAGGCAATATGATGAACTACATTTTAGTTCCAACTAATTTAAACAACTACCGAAACATGACTGAGGGGAAAAAAAGGGTTACATAGGCAGAGAATAGCACAGATACATATGATCATATGTTTTTAATGTTGTTTTGGGGTGTTTCTGTGACCAAGTAATAATAATAATAATAATAATATGCTCATTTTGAGAGTTCTACATTTTTGCAATATCATATTATCCCCATAAATATCACATATTCCCATATTCTGATAGTGGTAAAATATATCCTTTATAAAATTAAAGATCACTTTTGTTCTATATGACATATCCGAAAACCCAAATACACAGTTTGATGTCTGAAGCCTCTGTGTTAAGACACCGGCAAGATTTCCATATAAGCACATATATCTTTATTTAATCGTCATTGTTCTATGCCATGTTACGAGCACATAATTTTGCCGCTTGAGTTTTAAGGATTTTAAACAGCACCTTGTTAAACCACTACAGTTTAGATTTAGATCATTACATGTATTGAAGCTAGGTGTATGGGATGTAACCCCTCAGGAGTTAGCCATGTGGTTGTACAGTAATGGAGATCTTTTGTGTGAAGAAATGTAGTACATTTAGCAATCAACAATTACTTTAGAGTTTATTGATCCTGACTAATTATATACCCATAACATGCAGGTTGTCTCTTTGCAGGTGGTGCTGAGGAACCATCAGCCATCGAGCTCGCTGAACAGAACAAAGCCTTCTCAGATACAGTGTTAGCGTCGCCTCAGCTCGACTCCCTTCCTGGAAACCTTATCTAATCCACTCAGTCCCACATAACGTTGCCTTATCTTGATCACTTTGTATTTCTCTGGTTAACTTTTACTTTTGTTAAATTTCTAACGTGTATGAGAAATAAGTCTAATAAAATGAACCAGTAGCTCATCAAACGGGTCTCGGCCTTACGTGTAATTTTAATTAGGAACAAATGTATATTTATTAATGTGCCTATTGCATTCTGATGTTGTTTTCTTGAGCCTGAAGACATTTTTCTGCAACATTAATCATTTTAAATAAAAACAGTGAATTTTTACGACTGATGATCTGAGTTTTTATTTAATAGCAAAATATGGCTAGACAGTTGTGTAAAAAAATACACAAATAGGGCACACTTAAAACATAATAGACATAAAGAAATACAGTGTTAATATACAATATTTGTGTGGTTAGTAACATGTAAAATTAGTAATTAAGCAATCTAAAACAATTATTAAAAACTAAGCGCTAACTATTGGTTGTCCAGTTTTAAAATTTTTAAATCCCGCCTCCTGCACTCTGATTGGTTAGTTACATCAAAAGCATCCAATCAGTGGACAGTATTTAAATATAAGCTACATGGCGGGAATATATGCAAACGGTGGACAACCAAATGCTGTAAATTACTATAAATAAGCATTTAGTTTTTATTTATCTTAACAATATGTACGTTTACGATATAATTCGTTGATTAGCGTTAGTATGATTAGCGTTAGTCCGTTGTTCGTATAAAAAAAATAAAAATAAAATAAATCCCACCTCCTCACGTTGTGAATGGATACTCGAATTAGAATCGTCCAATCAGAAGTCGGAGCTCGATTACGTACTAACCGAGCTTAAGGCAGAAGGCGGGAATGTATTAGCCAATCATAGTTCAGAAAGCAACAGCCAAGAAACCAATCCTAACGCGCGAAGCCGGATACTTTCCATCCAATCAGGATGGAGCAAGTGGGCGGGGCTTTGTTACAATGCGGAAGTGAATCAACAGACGCTTTCTAAAGGGAAATCTAAGGCATATCCATATGTACAGTGTTAAACTAAGATTAAGATTTAGGTTTGTACGATTTAGACCCCAGTGTATCTGAATTATCTGTCTTAAATTGTAAAAAACAATTGTTATAATTGTTTTAAAAATGTCGGCTGGCACGTGCAGCTGTTCCGAACATGTGCAGTGGCTCAAACAGCAAGTTTCAGTGATGAGGAAAGAGCTGAAGAACCTCAGGTAGGTGTCTGTAGCATAACTGCACATAACATGATGTATAAGCTGCTCCCACCGCACAGGTGACTGTTGTTCTCGTGAGGCGTACAAATATTGGCGCCCTCATAAGGACTATCGCTATATAAACCCTGATCAGCCATAACATTATGACCACCTGGGTAATATTGGGTAAGTCCCCTCTTCTGCAACCAAAACACTGATGCACTGTGTGTGTATTCTGACCCATTTCTATCACAAGTAACATGAACCTTTTCATCAATCTGATCTACACTAGCTCTTCTATTGGATCAGACTACACTGGCCAGCCTTGACTCCCCATGCATCAGTGAGCCTTGGCCATCCATGACCCTGTCTCATGTTCACTTGTTTGCCTTCCTTGGAATTTTTTTGTAGGTCCTGACCACTGTAACCAGAAAATATCCCAGAAGAGCTGCAGTTTTGGAGTTGCTCTGTCAGAGTCCTCTAGCCATCAAAATGTGGCCTTGCCCATTTGTTTCTTCTTCCAACACAGCAACTTCAGGGATAAAAGGTTCACCTGCTGCCTAATACATCCCGCCCCCTTCCAGTTGCCATTGTAACGAGACATTGTAACTATAACTACTGTGAGAAGGGCCAAATTGCGATTCTGTTTCCTGTGTACTGCACTGCACAGCGTCTATAGGACTCGGAGTAGAAGAGTCATTGAGAACGAATCGCTCAGTTCTGTTTCCTGTACATAACCTACGGGGGTTTTGCGATGATTTGCGCACGGGCGCCCAGTAGAACATGAACGAATCACTCTCCGAGACGATTCGTTCTTCTGAGTCACGTTAAAGATTCGTTCAAAAAGAAAGAATCGTTCATGAACGGCCCATCACTAGTTCTCTGTTTAGTCTGGTTCCTCTCAAGGTTGCCATCTCAGGGAGTTTTTCCTTGCCACCGTCGCCCTCGGCTTGCTCTACAGGAACCATCTGATAATTTCGATTCAAACACATTTTCTAACATTCCATACACATTTCCATAATTTTTGATTCTGTAAAGCTGCTTTGTGACAATAACCTTAACAAAAGCGCTATACAAATCAAATTGAATTGAAAAGTAATCCGATGAAGGAAAAGCAGCGAACAGACAACAGGATCATGGGTGGCCAAGGCGCATGATTGATGCGCATGAGGAGTGAAGACTGGCCCGTGTAGTCCGATCCAATAGAAGTGCTACTATACAGTAGCTCAAATTGAGGAAATGGTTAGGGAAAGGTGTCAGAACACACTGTTTACGTTGCAGAAGTGGGGAACCTACTCAATATTAGGTAGGTGGTCATAATGTTATGGATGATCGGTGTATTATCATGATCAAAAACTGTAATGATGAGGCAGTGGTGCATGGTGGGAGAACTTCTGATGTGTGCGTTCTGTTTTCAGGCAGTATCTGGAGAGCTCGGTTCGAGCACACAGGAAACACATGGCATCTCTGCACTCTACACTGAAGGAAATTCTCGATAACAAGCAGGTGATGAAGAAGAGTCAGTCCTCCTTCTCTTCTTCATCATCATCATCATCATCATACCTCGCTCAGAGTACAGAGGGGATGGAGCTGTCTTTAGAGAGAGGTTAACACAATAGACTACACTGAGATTATTCCACATCGTTTACAAACACTCAAATCCCTATAGATGTTTTGTTTCAGTGAAGACAACCCCATAAATCTGTCATTTTTAACAGATTTCATGGACGGACGCTGTTTTCATGGTTCCAATTACCTAGTTAGATAATGTAACACCACCCAAAGGATGACACATGGAACTTGTAAACATTGTACTGTATGTCCTCCCCTTCTTTTTCTCTTTTCTCAGGTCATATTCGCACGACTCCCATCGGATTCATCGCTTCCTGCTTCGATCAGAAGAACGGCACGCCCAGGCAGCCGGCCGTCTGCAGCTCGTCTCGAGCTCGTCTCAAAATTCAGTCCAATGTGTTCAACAACCCTGAACATGCTCTCACTGGCCTGCACCACTACTCCCACGTCTGGTGTGTGTGTGTGTTTAGGAACAGTATACGTGATCGATTTTGAGTTATTTACTGTTTTATTTAGGAATCACATGCACTTAATTTCTCATACTTAACTAACGAAATCATTAAGGTCATCAAAATCCTGGACACACTCTTACTGCCAAGGAATGCTGTGTGTGTGCACGTGTACTGTATGTATTGAGGCATGTGTAGCAATTTAAATAGATGTGTTCGAAAGTTCATGGTTCAGTTTAGAAATGAATTTAGAATAAGTTCAAGAATTCAGGATGTGATTCTGAGATTCAGTTCAGGAATCAGTTTAAGATTCGGAATCAGGATTAATTTAGGTTCTTTAAAAAAAAAAAAAATCCAAATCATCCGTAAGTCATGTGCTGGAGCTGACTGTCGTTCAGAAGTGGCCTTCAGGATCATTTAAGGATTCATTTGGGAAAAAATTATTATAATTTTTTTTTAACATGATTTAGGAGTCTAAGAATGTAAGATTCACTTCAGATTTAAGGTCAAGGTTAATAATCAGTTTTTGGATTAATTTGGATAACCCCCCAGATTGATTTACATATAAACAGGAATCATGGACAGTCATAATGATCCGCGGTCATGAAGGGATGTCTGATTAGAGTGTTTATTGTGTAAAAGGTGTGTTATAAGATGTGTAGAGACAAAACCACGCTACGGGAGAAGATCACACTCTTCAGTCTGGTCCTCTTTTTTTCCTGCATTTTTTCCCTCATCTCCAGGCTCATCTTCCTCTTCCATAAGAACGGACACATGAGCTATAAAGCTAAAGTGAAGCCTCCTCGACTGAACGGAGAGAAAGTGGGAGTTTATTCCACACGCAGCCCTCACCGACCCAACGCCATCGGCCTCACCCTCGCCAAGCTGGACGCTGTCACAGGTCAGTGGACACACGCTCCACAGTGGATCACGACACACACACACACACACACCACACTCCATTTTCTTTACTGTAACTGACAGGTAAACATGTCAGAGGCCACACCCCCTTCATGTCTGCTCTTTCTTTCCCTCATGTCTGTTCTCCAGGTGATGTCCTGCACCTGTCAGGTGTGGATCTGATCTCCGGCACTCCCGTGCTCGACATTAAACCCTATATCCCTGAGTACGACTCTCCCGTCACACACACCGCGCTGTCCGTAGAGCCCCGGTGCCAACAGAAAGTGCACCCGGACACAACTGACACCCGGGAGGAAACAGAACCCATAGAACCGGAGGGTTTGGAGAACTCGTGCGCCTCTTCCTTTCACCCGGAAGCTGACGAGAGGCAGGGTGAGGTTGTGGAGTTTTCAGCAGGATCTGACGTTAGCGGTGTGCTGGAGGAGGTGAGGGAGTTTCTCCAGCAGGGGGCACTGTGCTCACAGAGCAGGGCTGAAGATAAACACACCGACACACCAGCAAGAGCTGAAGAGGAGATGTGTGTGTCGAAGAGCAGTGTCGCGTCCTGGATCAGACACCCTCCTGTAGACACTCTGAGTGTGAGGTTCACTCCTACTGCAGAGAGGGAACTCGCCGACTTCCTGCCTCCTCACCACTCAGGTCTCAGCCTTTTGAACTAAAAATGTATTTAAAAAATAATAATGACTTTTTTTTTATTTCAGTTAGATAGAAAGATCAGTGTCTTTTTTTTGTTTTTATATAATCAGACAAATGCTGTACAGCTTTTTTTTATGTTTGGGTTTGATGGATATTTTCTCTCATAGACAGCTCTCTGTGCTTCTCTAATAGTTTTTAACAACAGATGCATTCTCACTAAAAAACTAAAACTCACTTACCTTCATAAAAACTGAGTCTAAAAGGACACACCTGAGCATCAAAAACAAACACCTGTTTCAGTATTTTTGATCATTTGAAAAAATGGGCAGGATCAAACTAAAACATGTCATATTCTAAGGTGTTTAACGCATCTAGATGTACTGTATAAATATCAGGAATTTAAAGCTGAACATTTGAGGCATTATCTCGTCTTCCTTTTCTGATCTCAAGCCCAAATGTCAAATGTATTGGCCTTGCTGTTCCAATACTTTTGGAGATGAATGTTGTTCCTGTAGTAAATGCAAAACCTTCTCATGTGTTTAATCAGACTTAGAAAGGCCGACGTTCCAGTTCCTGAACGGTCCAGAGGAAGCAGCCGCCGCCATCTGGGGAGTTTTAGCAGCTGATCCGAGATCAGTGTACCGGAGAAAGCGCTGCAGTGATCGCCTTTTCTTCTTCACTCTGGACACGGCTCACGTCACCTGCTGGTTCGGGGACGGGTTCGCTGAAGTGCTGCGTGTGCGGCCCGTGACGAGAACAGATACACAGGCTCAGGGTCGGAGTGCGCCTACCTCTGTCGCCTCGTCTCTCTCTCAGATATAAACTCTCTGTAATAAAGAAATACTCTGAATCATCTTTATAACAAGTGTAAGTGTGTGCGCGCATATTCAAATCATTGACGCTTACTTCAATACTTTTAACAATGTAAAAGCGCTATGTACATTAACCTGAGTTGAAATCGAACTGGCACGGTGGCGTAGTGGTTATCACTGTCGCCATGCACCTCCAGGGTCCGGGTTCGATTCCCGGCCAGCCTCGATTCCCGTCTTTGTGTGGGTTTTCTCCAGGTTCTCCAGTTTCCTCCCACAGTCCAAAGATATGCACGTTAGGCTAATTGGCGTTCCCAAAATTGCTCACCGTGTGTAAATGGGTGTGTGTGTGCCCTGCGATGGATTGGCACCCCGTCCAGGGTGTACCCTGCCTTGTGCCCTAAGCCTCTTTGGATAGGCTCCAGGTCTCTGTGACCCTGAATAGTCCGTAGTGTGTATGTGTGTGTGCCCTGCGATGGATTGGCACCATGTCCAGTGTGTAGCCCGCCTTGTGCCCGCGACCCTGAATACTGGATAAAGCGGTATAGAAGATGAGTGAGTGAGTGTTCCCAAATTGCCCATAGTGTGTGAATGTGTCCACAGTATACCCTGCCTCATGCCCCAAGTCTCTTGGGGTGGGCTCCAGGCCCTCGTGACCCTGTATACAGGATAAAGCTGTATAGACGATGAGTGAGACAGTGAATTGAATTAAATGTAATTAAAATAATTAATGGTAATAAATATTGTTTGTAATTGTGTTATATTTCTTTATTTATTTGTGCACACACACCCTGACTGTGTAACAGCTTCTTTCCACAAGCCATCTGTCTCCTCAACAAAAAGGGACTGGACTGATAAACACACATAATATTAAAAATTTCATCAATTGCCACTTTACACAAACTATTTTTATCTTTGCTGCTAATTACAAGAAACGTTTACTGTTTCTCGTCACACTACCAGACCTCATCACATCATTACCACAGAGTATTGTACAGTAATGTCATGTTGTCACTTTGTTGCTCTTATTTGCACGTGCACTTAATGTTGGCTCTTTTGTATAAAGCATAGATATGTTAATAGAATAGAATGTAAATCTGTCTTGTACATTCAAAAAAAAAATTATTCTTTCATTAGCTATATTAGTTTATTAGCCGCTAGATGGAGTTAAAAGACACTTTTAAGTCTTTCTGTCTCTACGACACAAGCCGGTCGCGTTCTGATGACGTCACTGCGCGTCAAATTTTTTGAATCGAACGGCGGTTAAAAACAAGCGACTCCACTAGGTTGTTGTTTCATTCAAAAGAAAAGGAGGTAAGAATAACTGTAATTATTATATATTTTGCTTTCATTAGATGTTTCAGTAGTATTGAATAAAGAAATAACACAAACGTAGTTTAAAACTGTGTAGGTGTTTTAGTCTAGTAGTTTGACATGTTCTTTGGTGCTAATGCTAACTTTCATAGTTACAATTATAAAACATTTAATAAAACATTCACAAGCAGGGTTAATCTGTAAAACATTCAACAAATGTTTAAAGTGTTTATATTATATTAATGTTACTAATGTGAAGAATTATTGTCTAAATGTGGTTAAAACCATTAACATCACTGAATAATAGTAATAATGATAATGTAGAATTTCAAAGTGCTCTGAACACTTTATAATCATGAACTTTATTATTAAAATCTCTCTCTTTCTCTTTAAAGGAGTGATGTCAAATGTCCGAGCCCCTGTAAGTACATCCTCACTGCTCTGAACAATCACAATGACTTTGAAGTTTAATGATAGACCTGACTCTAAACTGTGTGTGTGTGTGTGTGTGTGTGTGTGTGTGCGCGCAGCACACGGTGGGGTGTGAGCGAGCTCCACTGCGTGATGTACAGAATGAAAGATCAGCACTGCAGCAGACGCCTTCCAGTGTTAAAGTGACCTCTGATCAGGTACTGCAGGGACACTGTGTATCTCACTCTGTGTGTGTGTGTGTGTGTGTGTGTGTGTGTGTGTGAGAGAGAGAGTGCTAATAGTGCAGACAGGAAGGAACAGACTGTCAAAGAGAGAAAGTCTTTAACCTGGGTTGAGGGGTCTTTCCCACATTCACGAATTTGATTTGCGCCTTCAGATCTGACGGAAATCAACAGGTTTGTCAGAGGTAGTTATGGATTCATAACGGTCCCAAAAAATTATTTAAATTTCTACAGTTCTCATTCTTACACTTGAGCCTGGTGCAGCTCTATGGCTGAAGTGTTGGACTTCTGATCAGAAGGTCTCGGATTTAAACCCCAGAACCGATAACCATTAACTGTGTTTACTGAGAGAAATGTTCTGAATCAGAGCATCTAACAAACATATATTTGCTATACATTTCTCATACCATGCCATACGTTTAAATATAAAACTGAACAATCCACTTCAATTTAATTACAAGTTGTCCCAAACTGTTACAATTTCAGCTCACAAGGAAGGCAAGAGAAGTCCGAACAAATCCACATTCTCTCCATCAGTGCCACATAGGGGTTCACGATAATTCCATTTGAATTTGCCACAGATCATAGTGGAGTCAAAAGTCAATCATAAATGCGTCATTATATTTCATAGCGAATCCATAGACAGTTTGTAGGCCATGTGACGCAAGAGTCGCGCAACCAAGACACGGCAAACATTTTAATTCTTAAACGGAAGGTAGGGAAGGCCTGTAATGCTTTAGCTTTGCTCAGAATTACATAATTTTCAACACACTACAAAGTGGGGAAAAACACAGTCGCCTCCTTCTCTTCTTCTTATATTAGCCAGCTAACTGTGACAAGCGATGTGTAATTATTTCCCCAGTGTTAATCTCATTTTTTTAACAAGTGGGGGGAAAAAACACATTCACTTCTTAGTCATCTAAAGCTAATATGTGTCTATAGAGTATAACTAATTTAAAGGTAAAGAACAGGGAACGTGAGGAGCAATTCAGAGTTTTTGGAAACATCTGCAGGGAATTCAAAGGAGATGCTGGAATCTGTAGGCGGAGTTAAATAACACTCCAGAGTCTAACAGTTACATTAGTGAGACAAATCTCTCTCTTTTTTTTTTTTTTTTTTTTTTTTTTTTATTCCTATACAGAAGGAAAACCTCTCAGAGAGCCCTTCTGTGTCAAACATCACGTTTAAATCCTTCACGTGTCCAGGAGGAGAGGTGGAAATCTCAGACGGATCCGATTTCTTAGACGAACCCATTCTAGTCACTCTCAATTCTTCTCCAGACACTGCTAATAACACCACGCTGACGCACGAGGACACTGAGGGCGAACACAAGGATCATCTGTACTGCAAGTACACCTCAGACTGGACAGAGGAGGACCACAACGCCCCCTGGGGTCGGTCTCTGAGCCATAGCACAAACTCTACAGACGTCACCTTCAAATCCTTCACCTGTCCTGGAGGAGAGGTCGAGATCGCAGGTGATGATTCGCTCGTAGATGGTGAATCAACTGATGTAGATTTAGAGAATCCGACTGAGAGTTTTGAAGATGAGGTCTCTGATGAACACTCAGAGTCTCCCAGCCACCATTTTGATCATCCGTACTTTAATAGTCAAACATCTGAGCTAAGATTGGGGAAAATGGTGGAGGAGGAGGAGGATAGGTCTGTAAACCATGCATCCATCTCTGTCTGTAAAAACACTACAGACGTCACCTTTAAATCTTTCACCTGTCCTGGAGGAGAAGTTGAAATCACAGAAGAATCCCTCTCACAGAGTTTATCACCAGTGAAGAGTGAGTCACTCGTGGATAATGATTTAGAAGTGCAGGATTTTGAAGGCGACACCTGTGACGAGCACACAGAGCTTCCCAGCCGCCATTTTGATCATCTGTACTGTAACACTCAAACGTCTGAGCTGAGATCTGGAGAAATAGTGGATGACTGTGATGAAGATGAACATAGTGGTTATGTAATTCATCCACCTGATTCTGCTCCCAAAAACGCTCCAGATGTCACTTTTAAATCCTTTTCTTGTCCTGGAGGAGAAGTTGAAATCTCAGAAGAATCACTTCTGCAACGTGAATCACTCGTTCAGAACGAATCACTCGTCTCTAAAGATTCAGAAGTGCAGGAGACCAGTGACGAGCACAGCGAGCTTCCCAGCCGCCATTTTGATCATCCATACTTTAACAAGGAAACGGAATCACTTCCTGAACAAGTAGATGATCCTGTTACGTGCACCACTAACAAACCAGAAAGTGTCATTTCCACAAAAGATGTTGCTCTAAATAACTCCACTGTAGAGACCCCGGAGAAACAAGATGATGTCATGTTTCATGTCGCAGAAGCCGAAGTGGAGACGGAGAACATGTACAGCACGTTCGACATGTCTGTACTCGTGAAGGGGTTAAACATCTACGATCAGGCCAACAGCGAGTCAGGTAACCACGGAGGGGAAAGCCTCGTCATCAGCGTGAAAGACGACAGTGTTTCTTGCCACGTCATAAAAAAAAGTGATCCTGACGAGAGCGTTTCCGAGAATGACGCTCACATCAGTGTACAGATTTCCAGTTCTGGGGTTTTGGAAATTTCAGGGAGAAATGAGGAATCAGATGATATTAAGTCTGAAGTAATGGTTCCTGAAGGTTCTTCAAACACCACAGAGGCAGTTGATGCACAACCTGCCCCGCAGAGAGATCTTGACCAGCACACGTCCACTAATCTTGAAGAAAATGTTCTTAAGGATGAGAACATGCAATCTAATGTTGAAGTGTTTTCAGATAAACATGGAGAAGTATCCCTTTTCGAACCTGGTCCAGATCGAATTTCTAAGAATTTCAGTACCGCAGAAACCCAGAACGTGGAGAACCACAGCATAATCAGCCACGACGGAGATGTGTCGACCCAAGCCGATCCCGAAATCCTGCGTTCTGAAAGTGTGAATGTAGAAGCTCAAATGAAAATGTGGAGCCACATCATTCTTTCTGAACCTTCCACTCCTAAACATTCCGCACTTGGACACCTCTGGCTTTCAGAAAGTCCCATTCCTCCACCCAAGCTGCACTCCACTATACTCTCTACACCACTGACCATGAAGCCGGTGGCCGTCTCCGATCTCGCGCTGAACAGAGACAAGGTCACGAAGGATTTGTCCGCAGTTGGGAAAGGACCTCTTCAAGATCAGCTCAGGAAAATGGGCGAGCTTCTGATTGCAGCCGCGGGCAAAGTCTCCGCGCCAGCAGCCGTGACACCGGTGCAGCAGCACAGCGCCTGCGTGTGGACCACGCCCAAATTGCAGCAGGAGCGCAGTACCAACACCTCTGCCATCATGGAGACGAGGAAGGAGAGAGACGTCTCCGACGCCTGCACTTCGACAGATTCTCTGCTCTGGAGGTGTGTGTGTTTACGAATTTACTCTACCGCTGCCTTTCTGACTCTGATTGGCTGGAACACATTCTTTAGAGTGTTAGAGTTTAATTCCTCATTAAAACCATTCGAACAAACAACTGACACGATTAACTCGCATCAACAAACGAACACGACTTATTTCCACAAATTAACAAACAAGTGACTCGCTGCCTGAAGCGTACATCTGAATTAACAATTTAGTGACTCACTGACTTTTACCCAAATCAATAACTGACAGACTTGCTGATTCCACAAAGCAAAACGTTCGTCCAATTCAACAAACAAACGAACGACTGACTGACTGAGTCAAAGGACCAAAGTGTTTATATCCGAATCAACAAATGAACAACTCGACTCACTAACTCAAACATGATGTTTATCCGATTCAACAAATTAGCGGCTTACTGACTTAAACATTCATTCGAATCAACAAGTGAGCGACTCAGTGACTCAACCAAACAAAATCGTTCACCCAATTTAACAAACAAACAAATGACTTACTGACTCAAACAAACAAAACATTCATCCGAATCAACAAATGAATGACTCACTGATACTAACAACCAAACGTTCACTGGGAATCAACAAATGAGCGACTCACTGCCTCAAACAAAACAAACATCAATTTGAATCAATAATCGTACAACTGACACAAATCATCTGAGGGTTCATCCAACTCAAAAAAAATTTCAGTGACTCAAATGACCGAGTCATTTATTTGTTTATTAGGATGAATCTTTTGGTTCATCCTAAAGATCATTGGTTGATACAAATAAATGACTCACAGACTGAAACATTCATCTGATTCAACAAACAAATGATAAACAAATAAACAAATGAATGACGAACAGCTAACACATGACTGACCGCGCCTGACTCGCACAAATGAACAACTGGTTGATATAACACACACGAGCACACCGCTGTCCGAGCTGACGACCTGAGTCATATGAATGAGCGAGTGGCTGTCCAACACAAACAAAATAAAAGACTTCACACGTGACTGAAGTAAACAAACAAACGGCTAATCAAACACAACCTGAATGAACAAGCGACTCGCTCAACTGCTGAGTAAACAATTGACTAATCCTCATAATCCTGGTGTGTGTGTGTTGTGTCTGCAGTGTGAGTCGCAGTAACCTGGAGTCTTTATCCCGCTCTGAGCTGGAGCAGAAGATGATCTCCACCCTCATCATGGTGGAGGTTCTGTCTCAGCAGCTCACCTTGGCCCAGAACCAGAACGGTAGAGGCAGAAGCGAGCCGAGCCCGTCCAGCCTGAGAGACCGCCTGGTCCAGACCGACCGCACTGAGCTCAGCCAGGTGTGAGCAGATGCGTAGACTGGGCTCTTTTGTACCGATGATGTTTAGTTTCTTCTGTGAAGATCTCAGCTTTGCAGGGTTTCTTTCTGTGTGACTTAAAAGTGAATGTGTGTGTGTGTGTGTGTGTGTGTGTAGACGGGGCCGTACAGAGAGCTGTATGTGAGCGCTCTAGAGAGAATCCGAACTCTGGAGATCGATCAGGAAACGCTTCACAGCTTACACCAGGCCATGGAGCTCATGAGCAGAACTTTGGTAACACATATACACACACACCAGACAACGCCTTGCGCACATGATACACACACTACGCATATCTATACACATCGATACGCACTACACAAAGCAGAGCATATCATACACACATTATGTACTACATACATTCTGTGCACCAATGCACACTACACAAAACTGCACGCACACGCCTATACAGTGTGTATACAGTACACACTCCGGCCCATATACGGCACACCTACACAACACGCACACAGCTACACAGAACAAACACACACATCATTTAAATCTGTAAAGTCTGTAAAAACAAGTATGGCTGTAAAATACTCATCCACCCATCTGTCTGTCTATCTGTCTGTCCACACACACACACACACACACACACACATGCTCGTACGTCAGGTTGAGTTTGACTGAGCTATGTCTATGTGCAGTTGCAGGTGAGATCAGAAACAGAGGAGGCTATAAGCACCATGAAGGAGCTAGAAGGCATCGTTACTGATGATCAGGAGATCCAGTCTCAGCAGGTAGGGCTCCCTAACCCCTACTACTCTCTTCCCACTAGCCCTAACTAGTGCACTACTAAAGAGGGACTACACTGCATGGTTGTGATGTCCTCACCAACACACTTCTACAGTTTTGAGTTCACATCTCTGCACATTTGCATTCCAGAGAACCTGACACCCTGTGGGCGTGTTACAAACATGCAGCAAAGTACCTCTAAAGTTTATTATACTTCCCTACATACCATCAGAGGCGATAGTATTACAGACACAACTTAGTACTTTTTTTTTTTTTTTTTTTACTTTAACAAAAAAAAAAATACTGTTTGCACAAGTATTCACCCCTTCAGGCTAGTCCTTTATTTTTAGGGTAATTAATGTGTGTGTGTGTGTGTGTTTGTAGCTGGTGCAGATGAAGGCTCTCCATGCTCGTTGTATGGACACGCTGAAGAAGATGGAGCAGAAGAACAGAGCGTGTGTGAAGGACAGAGATGATATGAAGCAGCAGATGGAAGAAGCTCTGGAGCAAAAATCCACGGTCTCTCTCTCGCCTACATGCATGGACACATCTGGTTAAACAAAACATAATACAGAGGTGATATTTTTGCTTGAATATTTACACAAAGTTTAAGTTTGTTGTGTGTGTATGTGTAGGTGCTGCGGGTGCTGGAGCAGTTGCGTGTCCACCACACCACACAAGTGTGCGATCTCCAGTGCAACCTTGGATCACACGAGGAACTTGCAGCTGCACTTTCACACACTTACCCACAGCTGGTGAGAACACGAGCACATGAACGTACACAGATGCACGCACACGCATACAACCACCCAGATAAACATTAGCTCCATGGACACTGTTCAGCCCACTGAAATCTTATATAGAGTATATCAGACCACTGATGTCTTTTGCGAACTAGATCGGACCACTGATGTCTTATTTCAAGTAGGCTTTTATTGTTAGTCCAACCATGTACAGTTCAGTATGCAGTGAAACGAAACACTGTTCCTCCAGGACCAAGGTGCTACATATATGCAACAACACAAATTAACATCACACTTTACCGGAACCAGCTAGCTAACTAAGAGATCTAATTAGCTGACGAGCTCAGACCACTGTGGAGTAGATCAGACCACTGATGTCTTGTGTGGACTAGATCATGCATATAACACTAGAGCTGCAACAACTAATCGATAAAATCGATAATGAAATTCGTTGTCAACGAATGCCGTTATCGATTAGTTGGGCTGCTCACGTTATTGAGGAGCGCGACCACAAGATACACAGTCGCTCGCGCAATGGAGGTTACAGAAGCGTTTGCAGGAAAAAGCGCGCGCCCCAAGTCCTCCAAGGTACGGGAGCAATTTACATTAAACGCCTCTTATCGGGCGTTAAAATCGACCGTTTTTCTGCCGGTCGTAGTGTCCGGTGAGCGCTGATGAAGAGCCGAGGGTTTTCTACACATAGGAGTCAGTGAGAGAGTTCACACGGGCTTTGGTGACGTGCGTTTGTCCGGCTGCGCGGTTATACAGGGTTAAAAAAAAAAAACCCGTTGCATGCAGCTTTTTCTTTGCGTTCAAATACCAACGAATGTGAAGAAAATGAACTAGAAGTGTTTTCCTCGCGTTCATTTTACACTTCGGAGGACCGGATATTTCCCATGATCCTACACGCTATACAGAGGGAAATGCGGGGAAAAGGCAAAATAAACAGAGTGAACACTGTAGTGGCGATTTTTTTTCTCTCCCTACGTCACCGTATTACGAGAATGTCTAGTATTTATTTTATTATTATTTTTATTGAGACAAAAAAAAAAAGGATAAAATACACGAGTGGATCGAAATAATGTATAAACCATGAAAAGGATGTAGTAGACACTTCAATTAAAAATATCATAATCTAGAAGTCTATTCTTCTTCTTAAGTTGAATTAATTTAAGAGAATTTAAAATTTAAGTCATTCTTAACAACTGAATGTATTTTTGTTTTTTAACTATATATATATATATATATATATATATATATATATATATATAATATATATATATATATATATATATAATATATATATATAATATTACACTGTAAACTTGCCATCTGCAATTATTGTTAAAAACAAAAATGTTGATTTACATAAAATACGGTTTAAATGTCAAAATTAAAGATAATTGAACTCGATATGTGGCTATTGCATTTTTTTAAAGTTTATTTTTATACATAAATAATACCCTGATTTATGGTTTTATATAGAAAAGCAAAACATCAAATTAAAGCGTCTAGCTTTTATCCGATTTAATTGATGTACATATAATATATGTATGTATGTATGTATGCAGATGGCAAGTTGACAGCGTTTTATATATATATATATATATATATATATATATAAAAAACAGTCAACTTGCCATCTGCAATTATTGTTAAAAACAAATGTTGGTATGGTTTTATATATAATTATAAGCAAAACAGCAAATGAAAGAAGCGCTTAGCTTTATCCGATTAATCGAAGCAAATATCGGCCAACTAATTGATTATCAAAATAATCGTTAGTTGCAGCCCTATATAACACTAAACACAGACCCTGTTGTATTAAAGACCATGTCTCCCCTGAAG
>CM060118.1:9557043-9562043 GCA_030522415.1 Channallabes apus | reverse complement strand
GTCGGCCATCGAGCAGCTGAAACAGCACAAAGACTCTGAGATACACACTCTGCACAAGAGCATGTGAGGAACTTGCATACACTGTGTGTGTGTGTGTGTGTGTGTGTGTGTGTGTGTGTTGCACAGTAATGTAATAAAACTCTGCCGCTGTTTCAGTCATGACCTACAGGAGGCGATGGAGACGCAGAGTAGCCGACACACAGTTGAGGAGGCGGAGCTTAAACAGAAAGTGTGCCGTCTTAAAGCTCAGGTGGAAAAAGATGCACAGACGCTGCATCAGAAAAGACAGGTGTGTGTGTGAGAAAAAGAGAGACAACTTTATAATCCATACATCGTTCACTATGTTATACTCTGCTATTAGGGTTACATTATTCTTGTGTGTGCGCGTGTGTGTGTAGGATGAGAAGACCCTGAGAAAGTTGTGCAGTGAGCTGGAGGAGAAGATGGATGCAGCACAGAAACAACGAGCAGATAACAGCGTGAGTGGATTTCACCCTTTCTCTCTCACTCTTGCGCGCAGACACGCACGTAAACAATTGTTCTCATGAAAGTACTGAAACTAATGAGTACTGCTTTACTGTATAACTAATTTATGGTCTGTGTGTGTGTGCGCGCATAGGAGCTGCGTAGGGAGGTGGCGGATCTGCGCCGAGTGCTGCAGCAATCTCAGGCGGAGGTCCAGGCTCTGAGGGCAGAGCTACGATCCACAGACCAATCAGCAGCCAGCATGAAGGACCTGGACGAGAGGATCCGCCTCCTGAGAGAGGTACTGCAGCGAGAACTCATTTCGCTCTCTAAACCCTAAAGCAATAAAACGTCTCAGTAGAGATCATGGAACTTCTGATTGTTCAGAAGGTCTTGATTAGTGTTCTGACAGTAGTTTATATTTGTGTGGATCCTTGCAATATTGCACATTGTTTTTCTTCAACTATTAATGGATGTGTATAATATTTGTGCGTGCTCAGGTGGAGAAGCTGAAGGCCAGTCTTACAGAGGTTGAGGAATCCAGATCCAAACTGCTGGAACGAGCAAAGAGACACGTACATAATTTACTATTATAATGCTTTATTTACATGTGGATCAACTTCAAACAAAACCACCCCTCTGCCATTTATTATATGAAAATAGTGTGCGTGTGTGTGTGTGAGAGATGTTTGTATAACAAATAGTCTCTCTCTTTGCAGCAAACGGTGCACACGATGAATCAGAGTAAACTGGAGCGTGAGCTTCACTTGCTGGATGACATGATTGAGACTGTCAGGAAGGTGGGACATACACACACATACATACTGTACACACGCGTCTTTACTTTATTTTATAACATATTACTTCAGTGAAGAGAAAAATTCTAAATATAAATTTTATTTAAAAATGACGATTGTAAAATTGATTTTTCTTTAGATAATTATGCAACTGTAGGCTAATGTAATTGTTGTGATTTATGCTCTGTGCTAAGTGCATTAGTGAACCAACACTCCCCCTCCCTCCCTCCCTCCCTCCCTCCAGGCTCTTGCGTCTGTACCTGATGTAGTAAGCACTTGTCCTGAGCTGCAGAAGTTGTTGGAGTATCTCAACTGAGTCTGTTCTTTATTTTTTTGTTTTATTTTTTAAATAACTGACTCTGTTTCAATTTTTCTAATAAATGTTATTTTTCACTGGAATTAAAACTCGTACGTTTTTTGGGTTTAGAAATTTTCTGCATAAAAATTATTTTGGTGTAAATATTAGACCGTATCTTACTGACGTCAAAACATGTTTAGATCTTAAACCCGTCCTTGTATAAATGTAACGCGGTCAGGCCCGGGGTCATTAAAGAGTCCGTTTGTGTCCCTGAAATAACGGGTGTAACCATGTATCGGGCAACTGCTGCTGAGTCAGTGTCCTGTTAGGAAGCATAGAGGGCACTCGTGAGCATACTTTTTAAATTACATGTTCTGTAATTTAACCCTGTTTAAGAGTACAGACACACACACACATTTTTATATTTTATGAAATTAGAAACTAAAAAATGGAACAGCAACAAGCTGTTATTTTACTTAGCTCCACAGAAACCATGTGTATATCTTTTATCACGTACAGTACATCGATTAACAAACTTGATAAACATGACCATTATATGTAGGTCCTAAGTAAAAAAAGTGACCAAGGCATTTAGCATCAGCACATTGTTCTTGACGTCGACTGTATGCAAGCTTTGTAGGTTTGTTAATGCAGTACACATTTTATGAAGGCTTAATGTTATGCACTACAGTACTCTCTTATGACAGCTCAAACTCAGCATACTGTGTTCCCTGTATTTGTTTTAAATATATTTTATTGTAAAATCAACTTTTCTTTAGATAATTGTGCTCATGTTGTGAGTCTTTCATCTGGCCCCCTTTGAAGGGTAACACACAGTGGACCATCAGGGCCCGTATTCATAAAGCTTCTTAGAATTCTCTCAGAGAGATCCTATCTTAACCTAAAAAGTTCTAGCTGGGAGTCCTAGACTAAAAGTGATTTAGAAGACTTCTTAGATCAACTTTGAGTAAGGAAAGTACAAAAACCTTTCTTAGTGAGGGGGTGTGGTTGACCCCGTTGCTAGGGATGATGCAGCAATTCAAGGACTGTGATTGGTTGATAAAAAAATAACCTCTGTAAAGGTCTTGAAATGTGCTCTTTGAAATCGTAATGTTTGTATATTAAAAAAAAATTTATAATCATGACTGCAAAGTTTCTGTTATAGGTTAAACATCTTAAAGTGATATCTTAAATTAAAACAGCCAAATGTTGAAATACTTTTGAAGCAACCAATTTCCACACAGTAATTAGGATATTTAAGTTTTTACATTTATTTACCATACTGATTTTATTTTTATAGGAGCAAAAGGGCTCACCTTTTATCAATTTACCATGATTGTAGGACAGTTTATTTAAATTGCACTTTTGGATGGTATGTAGCCAACAATCCAAGAAAGATGGAAGGAAGTAAAACAACAAGAAAATCAAACTGGACAGAAGAGCAGTGTTTACTTTTAATGTTCAGTGTTTGGAGAATATTTCTTCTTTCCGCCATGGAAACTCTTAAGCCTCTTAAAAGTCCTCCTCTCTACTCTTAACAATGTTTACCTTAGGAGCTGTTTTTAGGGATGAGATGTTTTGTGAATCATTTTTATCTTTATTAAGATTTAGTCCTAAATTTAAGGGAAAATTCTAAGAAAATGTCATAATTCTGAGAATTTTCTTAGAATTTCGTCACTAGGACCAACTTTTAGGCTTAAGAAGCTTTGTGAATACGGGCCCAGATCTGTATACAACTTGGCACAGGTTTTTACGCCGGAAGCCCTACCTGACAACCCTGTTTGCATCGGGTGGGAATTGAACCCAGTCTTTCTGCATGACAGGTGGGAAACCATCCAATGCCAAATAAGTGTATAACACACTAATATAATCGCCCTTTACACACATTGAGCAGAATGGTGTCTCCGCATGCACAAAGCATCTGGGCCCGTATTCACAAAGCTTCTTAGAATTCTCTTAGAGAACTCCTATCTTAAAAAGTCCTAGCTGGGAGTCCTAGACTAAAAGTGATTTAGGAAACTTCTCAGAGCTACTCTGAGTAACGAAAGTACGAAAACCTTTATCTTAGTGAGGAGATGTGGTTGGCCCCGTTGCTAGGGATGATGCACCAATTCAAGGGCTGTGATTGGTTAATTAAAAAATAACCTCTGACCTCTGTAAAGGTCTTGAAATGTGCATTTTGTGAAAATACAATATATGATAATAGAACAGACAGTGAAATCAAAATGTTTGTACATTTTGTATAATGAAATTGTATAAATTGAAATTGTATAATCATGACTACAGCCTACTTTATGCAAAGTTTCTGTTATAGGCCAAATATCTTAAAGATAATTAAACAGCCAAATGTATACTAAATTTAAGTTCTTACATTTATTTATCATAATGATTTTATTACTTTTAATTTATTTCAGATTGATGGGAGCAAAATGGCTCAGCTTTTACCAATTTACATGATTACAGGACAGTCTAAGTTGCACTTTTGGATGGTATGGAGCCAACAATCCAAGAGAGATGGAAGGAAGTAAAACAAGAAAATCAAATTGGACAGAAGAGCAGTGTTTAATTTTAGCTTTACGTTCAGTGTTTGCATAATATTTCTTCTTTCCACCATTTTGCCCTATGCTGTAGAAACTCTTAACCCTCTTAAAAGTCCTCCTCTCTACTCTTAACCATTTTTACCTTAGGAGCTGCTCTTAGGGTTAAGATGTTTCGTGAATCATTTTCATCTTTACTAAAATGTAGTCCTAAATTTAAGGGGAAATTCTAATAAAACGTCATAATTCTAAGAATTTTCTTAGAATGTCATCACTAGGAGCAACTTTTAGGCTTAAGAAGCTTTGTGAATATGGGCCCTGATCTTAAGGTTGTGCCAAAGCGCACTCTATTTGACAGCCAGCAGCAGAAGTGTGAAGTAAACATGGGTGCAGAACTGGGCAGGTGGACACTGGACGAAGAGACGGCTCACTGGTACAGGACACACTGACACATCACTGACCAAGTGGACGCGTGTTCCTGACCATCTGGCCAGAATGTGTATGTAGGTTATGAGCACCAGCATCAATTTAAAAGGAACAGTGTTTTGTCTAATGATAAAAAACAGTGTTTTTTTTTTAATGAACCATCAGTGTGTGTGTATATATGTGTGTGATGAGAGAGACTCTTCCCCTCCCCCCCCCTTTTTTTCCCCTTAATATATGCCCAGTAATGCGACGTCACCGACAGATTCCCATTAGCACGTGCGTCATTCGGGGACTTCTTCGCTCGCTCTGCGCATGCGCCACGTTATCTCGGTGTAGCTTTAAGTGGGCGTGGCCTAGCTGTATGGTCAGATGTGAGCTCGAGCTGACGGAGATTAATTTAGCGCTTCTCCTTCAGCACGGATTTATTTATCCCATCCTCCTCCGAGCACGCGCGCGCGCGCACACACACACACATCT
>CM060118.1:9454543-9554543 GCA_030522415.1 Channallabes apus | reverse complement strand
TCACAACATTTGTAGCAAATTTTTATCTAATTATGAATGCTAATATTATTGCTGTCGTTTCAAATGTCTGAATAAAACATGACAGCACCACTAAGGTGTTGAAGTGGGCGCTATTAGTGACGGGAATCACCAGGGACCTCCAGATATGATATTGTCACAATCCGAATTGTATTGCGGAGGAAAGACAGCATTTTAATGCATCAAATGCAAACTTGAAATCTATGTTAAGAATCAATTGTATTCAGTGTGGCAGTACATGAAACGCCACAGAATCTTGATGCATCTTGATGCGTCACTGTGTTTCAACAAAATCACTTTGATACGTCTTTACTCGCCAGTAAAAAATTGACAGTGACTGTCAATTGACCTAAGAGCCAGGACAGAAAGTAAGCTAAATGCAGGTCTACCTCGATCCCTGAGAGAGGTGCTGGAGGACCGGAGGGAACGTGGTGCAGTGTGGGGGGTGATAATTGCTTTGAGGTAAGTGGCTGTTGGGCCGTTATTAGCCTTGTAGGCACGCATCAGTATTTTTTGATTTGATGCGGGCAGCTACAGGACGCTGCAGCGGACGAATGGTGCACAGAGGCGAACTTGCCAGGAGTAAAGTGCAGTAATCCAGTCTTGAAATAACAAGGGACTGAATAAGCAGTCTGAGTGTCCTGTGTGAAAAGAAATGGAAAAATTCTTATGATCTTATAAAGATGAACTTGACAAGAGCGCGTAAGGTTAGAGTGTGGTCCAGGGAGATCATAAGATCTTAACAGGGGTATGAATCAGCTGGAAAGAACAGCAGTTTGGTTTTACTGAGATAAAGTTTCAGTTGCTGAGCTTCCGTCCAGTAAGAGATGTTTGCCAGACATACTGAGATCCTAGTGGAAACCTGAGTGTGTGTAGGAGGAAAGGAGAAAATGAGTTCAGGGTCATCTGCACATCAATGAGATATAGAATGAGAACAGAAGAGGACCAAGTACTGAGCTTTGCAGGACACTAGTGGAGAATCTACGTGGAGCAGATATGGATGCCCTCCATGTCATGAGACCGATCTTCTAGGTAAGGAGGCAAAACATTGCTTTGCCACAGATTTAGACAAGAAAATCTTGTGGTTTACCATTTCAAATGCTGCTGAGCGGTCCAAGAGGATGAGGACACATGACAGTTAGTTCTTACAGCATGGAGCTTCTCAGTGATGGACAAAAGGGCAGTAATGTGCCGCTTTGAATCCAAATAGGTTAGGATGGGGGTAAACCTTGCCTTCTTAAATGAAGAAGAAACATGACCAGATGATATGGAAAGATTGCTGATGCTAGTTGTGATGAAATGGAGGAGGTCTTGCGAGATAGCCTTGTGGAAGGGATTGGGTCTAATGGACAGGTGGATGAGATGAGATGCTGAATTCAGTTTGGAAAATTGTGCTAGTGGAGGAGAGGGTTTTGACGTTTTGCTGTTGCGGTGGAAGTGAAGATTTGGCAGATTTCTTTGCTATTTTCCCCATTATAAAAGATGGCAAAGTCATCAGCAGTCAAAGAGAACAGTGTGGGAGGAGTCAGTGGGTTGAGTAACAAAGAGAAGATGATGTAAAACTTGCAAGAATCACAGCGCAGCATCCTGTGTGGTAGCAGAGAATTATTTGCTATGTTTAAAATTGCAAAAAGAGCTACAGAAGTAGATTTTATGACGAAAATGTCAAATTTTCTTCTGCTTATATTTTCTGATGTTATTGCTGTAGCAAAACTGGGACCTCAAACCCACCCCCATGTCTCTATACGACTGTGGCATCCACATTTTCAAAGTTCCTATAGAAATCATATCATGCAACTGTGAGCACTACCCATTTCCGTGGGGTGTACCTTCATCATAATATGTCAATGCGGCAAATTTGGGCACCTCTTTGCGCCATAGGGTTACAACTTATTTGCAATACAGATCGAACTGGCTCCCGAGGAGTGTGATAATATCTTATGATTCTTATCGGATGAGCCGTAGTGATGCCCATTCCTGGCGAAAAAGTGTTCTAGAAAAGAGCTCTCATTTTCATCTGCTTACTTGTGTATTAAACAAATCATCAGTTCAGTGAGGACATCAGAAGAAGCTTTATCTCCAAAAAAAAAAAAAAAAAACAACACACGAACACGACTGACTCCTCACAAACCTGAACAGCAGCAACACCTCCAGAAATACACCAGCGGCTTTATTTATAAGAACTGATCCAGTTAAGTGTAAAGTTGTTCTTGTTGCAGCAGGGACGAAACTTCTAACGCGACTTTATTTGATATTTTTATAAGTAAAGATTTCTCTAGGCGGCGCGGTGGTGTAGTGGTTAGCACCGTCGCCTTGCACCTCCAGGGTCTGGGTTCGATTCCCCGGCCAGGCTCGATTCCCGTCTCTGTGTGCATGGAGTTTGCATGTTCTCCCCGTGCTTGGTGGGTTTCCTCCGGGTACTCCGGTTTCCTCCCACAGTCCAAAGATATGCAGGTTAGGCTAATTGGCGTTCCCAAATTGACCGTAGTGTGTGAATGAGTGTGTGAATGTGCGTATGTGTGTGTGCCCTGCGATGGATTGGCACCCTGTCCAGGGTGTACCCCGCCTAGTGCCCGAAGTCTCCTGGGATAGGCTCCAGGTCCCCCGCGACCCTGAATAGAGGATAAAGCGGTACAGAAGATGAATGAAGATTTCTCTATCAATCAAATATTTTTATTTGTATAAATAATGTACAAATAAAAAAAACTTATTTATTTTTATCTCACTGCTGTATTTATTTTTAAATGTATTTTAATACGATATATTTTTGTATTTCTGTTAGTTACTTAAATGTAATAAAATTAATTTTTATGATTCTATCAGCTCTGTATTACTGATTATTTTTATTTTATTCCGTACAACAGTATTTCTTTTTATTTCCCTTTAATATTCTTTGCATTACTAGATTATCCAGTTTTTTTTGTCAGTCCTGATAGTCGACAATTGACAAACGAGTTCCGTTCCGGGAGCACGTTCACAAGTCCGATTTGTTCTTAAGGTTGACAAAGTGAGTCTCTTATGCCTTTAACGCGAATATACAATGAAAAGCATACCAATCTACTTGACTAAATATGTCCTCTTTCCACCTACTGCCATCACATGGCCAAAAATCGTAATCGTGTTTAAGGAAATGTGAAATGTAACAGCGTTGTCTCTGCGCCTTTAAATCGTGAGGGGAATCCCGAACACCATTTTGTCTCATTTGTCTCCCATTTTGTTAGGACAGCTTTACAGGACAGCCATTTCCTATCATTGTGCTCCCGGACTCATTCATTGAAACCGATGATGCCGACTCATTTCTCCCACACACACACATCCCCCACACACACACGTACAATATATCGGATTTCAGACATTTAGATACATTTACATGCACACTGAAAATATTGTATATAATAGTAAATATTGTTATCTGGTGCACTGCAGTGTCTAATGTTTGGACAATACACATGAGCTTCTTCTGTGATTGAACCGGAAGTAGAACCGCAGTCCGTTCGTATCTGCGGAAAGTCGGAATCTGCAGAAAAAATTAGTCTGAGACTAACTGTGATTTATTATAAATTTTTTTCCTTTCTTACACTGCAGACAAAAATGATAATTTATAAGCAGCAGTGTATAATAATGATTGAATATAGAAAGAGCTTACGGTTTATTACAAAACCAGTTACACACAGCTTCCAGTCGTCTGTGAGCTACTGCGGTGTAACACACACACACACACACACACACACACACACACACACACACACGGCTCTCTGCAGCTCTGCAGTTTGTCAAAAAATAGACACAACGTGAAGGTCAGTGAATGCAAAGATTAGCTTGCTCATGGACACACACACACACACACACACATTGTACTGGAAGCCAGAGAGAGAGAGAGAAATCTCCAACACAGTCTGCTCCTAAAACACACACCGGCCTTTATTTATTCATTTAGCAGGAGATGGAGAGAGATTTAGTTCTCACTGCAGTCGGGTCAGTGCTGCAGCACACACACACACACACACACACACACACACTGTTCTCCGCCATGCTGTGTGTGTGTGTGTGTCTCTCTAGTTCTGCTGCATTGGAAGAACCATCTGTTCTTAAATGCAGCTCTGAGTCATCACACGCGCTTCTTACAGGGTTTGCTTCATGTTGGGTTATTCCAGTGTGTGTGTGTGTGTGTGTGTGAGATCATAGCGTGCGTGATTACAGCATGTGTGATTATAGTGTGTGTGTGTGCACGTGATCACAGCGAGTGTGTATGTGTGATTATAGTGTGTGTCGGTGAAAGGACGATTACATTTACATTTAGGCTCTTATCCAGAGCGACTTACATTTTTATCTCATTATACCGTACATCTGAGCAGTTGAGGGTTAAGGGCCTTGCTCAAGGGCCCAACAGTGGCAACTTGGTGGTTGTGGGGTTTGAACCTGGGATCTTCCGAACCGTAATCCAATGCCTTAACCACTGAGCTACCCCTGGCCGATTACAACCTGTTTGGGATTATGGATGGATGGATGGATGGATGGATGGATGGATGGATGGATAGATAGATAGATAGATAGATAGATAGATAGATAGATAGATAGATAGATAGATAGATAGATAGATAGATAGATAGATAGATAGATAGATAGATAGATACATACATACATACATACATACATACATACATACATACATACATACATACATACATACATACTGTATTGATCCTGAAGGACATTTCAGACATACAATAGTGTTGAGGACAGAGAACCGTCATTTCTGACCACCACATCCAAACGCGTGGTGTCCCTGTTTCTGAGGCTTCCTCCCCAGCACACGATAATGGTTACTGGTAAAACATCAGTAGAGCTTTTGGCCTGGTTTCCACATTAGGCATGATGGATTTGTACTGTGCCCAGGAACGATCGCCCCCCCCCTCCCCCCCCACTGGTCACATTTGCGTATTTACACTCTCTGATACAGCAGGGGGCAGTATGTACCTGGTGGGTTTGTGAGCCACCAATAAACACGAGAAGAAGAGAACGCGAACATTAACCTTTGCTCTATGTCTAATGTTATTGATATTTTGGGGAAAAAAATGTCAAGAATGACACTCTCACGTGCCTTCCTATCGTATCAGCTATAGCTGCGTACAGTAGGTCATGAGATCGAGCCCACAGATTTCACAGGAGACCAACGGCACTGATGATGTCGCGTCTAAACAGTGATCTATTTCCGTTCTCAGGTACGATGAGCTTCAGTATCTGATTATCTGAAATGGTTCCAAAGTGCAGAACCGTGTGTGTGTTCTCACTGATAAAAACGACTTAGTGGTCAAGTGTCCTCAGAAACCATCCCTGGGACCTAACGTGAAAACACCCTGAGAGATGTGGAAAGTGCCTAGTCGCCTCAGGGAAATGTGTAATTAGTGTGTCTGTGTGTGATTCTAGTGTGTGAATATTGTGTGTGTGTGTGTGTGTGTGTGTGTGTGTGCGTGCGCGAGAGAGTGAGAGATGGAGAGAGAGAGTGAGAGATTACAGCCTGTGTGTGATTATCATGTGAGAGTGAGTGAGTGAGTGACAGTAAGGAACCCGGCAGTTATTGAAATGAGAGTCGTTTTTTTCCCGTCACACTTTCTAAATTTGGGGCACTAACACACAGCACAGGATAATCCCTGAGGGCTCTGTGTGTGTGTGTGTGTGTGTACGTGTGTACGTGTGTGTGCATGCGTGAGAGAGAGAGAGAGAGAAAAAGAGAGAGAGAGATTCTCTCACATCACACTGGATCTTTTTCTCAGGATGTTTTATTCAGTCGTTGTTACACATTCAGGAACACACACACACACACACACACACACACACACACACACACATAAGGCTAAGGAATTTTATCACAATCCACAGAGAATCAATCCTGCTCCAGACTGAGTGATTACTCCTGCAGTGATATAGAGAGACGAATGAGAGAGAGAGGACGAACAGGCTCTCTCCATCTCTCACTCTCTGTCCATCGCTCTCTCACTCTCTCTCTCTCTCTCTCTCTCTCTCTCTCTCTGTTGAGGTTCTGCGTCATTAACCTCCAGTAAGGACGTTAATCTGACTCTGGCGTATTTAATCCGCTCGTGCCCTGTACATCAGACACCGTATCAGATGTCACGCTGCTCACCACAGAAGAGCGACTCTCAGGTTCCATCTCCTGAGTTCTCCTGAGGTTCTGTGGCTCTCCAGAGAAGCTCTCTCCTCGATATTACGCACCATAACACACTCTGTAGTCTTTAGGAACTGTGCAGGGGAACTTACAGAGGAGGCATGCTGTGGTTCTTGAGGTGCTTCAGATGTCTGTGGATCTGGAGCTACATTACGTCTCTAGCATAACTCTAGTTCCTAAAGGAACTATCTAAAACTAAAACTGCTGAAGGTTCTTTACTGAGGGAACTCTTAAAGATACCACAAATCCTCTGTATAACAATGACATGAGGTCAACAGGTCTGTTTTGGTTGCTCTTAGAAAATCTGTAATAGTCAGGTTCTCCAAAAAAGGTTGAGAGTTGGAATGGTTCTCCAGATCCTGGTCTGTTCAGCAGAGATGCTCTGGTGCTTCCATAGTTCCTGCAAGTCACCAAATATGCTGTAGATTTCCTGTGATTCCTTAGATGTTCTCTGGTTCTACATAAGCACAGGGGTAATCAAAGATTATTTGATTCTTTACAACCTTTTTTTGATTCTTTTTTTTTTTTAGATAAGCTGGATGGGGTTTTGCATCATGATGATTGTGTTCCTTCAGAGTTATCCCAGATTTGTCCAAAATCCCTGCAATGTTTTGAAGACCGTGGTTTTCATGTTCTCCAGTGATTTCTTAGAGACATGGACTGTGTGTAACAGGTCTGTTGGCCCAAACTGACCTACTGTAGTCTAATCATGTTCTGAAGGTTTTGTGAACCCTCTCAGTGTTCATCTGTACCTGTATCTGGACAACTTCCAGCTGCACGTTAGCGAGAAGCAAAGCTACATGTTCCTTCTCTACCTGGATGCGCCACAGACTTCTCTCTACTCCATGCACATGAGAAGAGATGGTGCTGTAAAGAAGCGATAAATCCACACTGTTGTCATATAACGATTAATCAGATGGTTCCTGCAGATCTTTGTGAGCTCATTAACGGCAGGAAAAGCCTGGTTTTTGGTTCTCCTGTCATTAATGAGCTCGCATCAAAGATCCGTAAAAAATAAAGGAGGGAGAACTGTAGTAGAGCATGTTGGAGTGTGTGTGTGTGTGTGTGTAGCTAGTACAGCTAGCTCACTTTGCTAATCTAATCCAAGAACGGAGCCGCAACTCATAGAACTGATTAGATTTCATTACTGATAGACTCGTTAGCTTTAGAACAGATACACGGCTACTTTTGTTTCTTGAAATACAAAAATAAAAACATTTGGAAAATATGCCTCGTTAGCTGTAGTCTGCAGTTCTCGCAGCGCTTCATCATGGGAGAGTCGTGCTGCAGCCTCGTACCTGCTGCTCCAGCACCTGTGTTACCTCAACCGCAGATAGCATTGATTAGGGTTGCCAGGTTTATATAAAACACCACACAAACATCTTCACGTGTGTGTGTGTGTGTGTGTGAGGGGGGAAGGGTCATGTTTTCTTTATGTATGTATATTACCCATTGCCTTATCTCTCTTTCATTACAGTACTGTACATTTTAAAATAGGAATGATGCCATAAAAACACTCAGATACTCTCTCACACACACACACATTTACTCTCTCTCTCTCTCTCTCTCTCTCTCTGTCTCTGCGCTCACACTTCGCTTCTGTTCATTACTGGAGATTTTTATATAATTTAAAGTGCCCCTATTATGCCATTTTAAAGGTTGCTAATATTGCTTAATGAGTCTCTTAAATCAGGTTTACATGTATGCAAGGTCAAAAAACACTTTAGTTTTCTCCAAAAATAGACTTAATTTTACCTCATTTCTAAATGATTCGTAAACGACTCGTGTGAAGCAGTTTGAAGATTTAGTCTGTCTAAACCCCTCCTTTCCGTGAGCCCTCACTGCTGTGATTGATCAGATGTGATTGATTTATGATTGGTCTACCGCTACAGCGTGTGCCGGAAAACGAAACGCCCATTACCATAACTGAACGACGGCTCTGGAGACGACTCCCATCAATACATAGAAATGATGGCGCCGGTTTTACCGTATCAATTCGAGCCGGAGTCTGACGATGAAACGGTTGAAGTGGCACTTCGACAAGAAACTGTTTCACAAGCACGACTCGAGCAGGACGTTTCTCAGTAGTAAGTGTCAAATGTGAACAAGAGTGTGGTAACGTTAATTGTAAGATGGCGGGCAAGTTGTTCACGACGTAGAACGTGGGCGGACATTATGCAAATATGTTACGTAGTGACGTGGATCCGTAACAGAGAAAGATTAGATTTGCTAACGACTCGTTTAGGCGAATGTGAGACGACTCTTTTTTTTAATAGACAAAAACTTAATTTTTCGTGCACCGTCGGCGTCACAACTTTGCAGATAGTTTATGTTCACATACAGCTACATGATACACTGTATGAAAGATTATATTTGAAAACGCATAATAGTGGCACTTTAAGATATTTATATTATTTAAACTTATCTGGCAGTTCATATATTGTATTAACTGAATTAATTGTCCTGTGCAGGTTTTAAACTGAATGAGGAAAACTAATTAATGAAAACAGATACTCATGCCTACTGACCTTTTTATCTTTTCTTACAGTTATAACTTTAATAATAATAATAATAATAATAATAATAGTGAACAGTGTGATGTGGTCGACTCTGTGTGTTTTTCTTGTCGGATGAAAGTCCGGGTTTTGTGTCACACTCGTCCTCCACAACACATTTCTCCTAAACAACACATTCATCAGTTTCTCAGTTTCTCAGTCATGCTCACACACACACACACACACACACACACACACACACACACACACACACACACACACAATACCCAGGCTCGGTTATCACTTTCTCATTGTTTCCCGCTGTGTGAAATCTTCTTCCTTACTTACTCTACAGTGCTAGCGATGCTAATGATGCTAACGATGCTAACTGGTTGCTATAAAAGAACTCTGGATGCTGACCGGTCAGAGGGTGTTTATAGAGCCGCAGCTTCGCTTTTCTTGCAGTTCTTGCAGGTTTGGTTTGTGTTCAAGTGATTTTATGATTAATAGTTAACTCTATTTAGTAGGCACTGGGGCGGAGCTTGTAAACATGGGCGGGAATGTGGGCGGAGTCAGTGGGTGATGAAGTTATAATGGAACGCTTCTTGACCTTCATCTGTGTAAGGTGTAGAGAGCAAATGACAATAACACATGTACATGTTTAATGAAGAGGTGTATAGCAGAATGACTTCAGTGGGGTTCGGGCTCAAACATCTGACAAAACACACACACACACACACACACACACACACACACACACACACACACACACACACTTGTCAGATTGTGACATCATAAGCTGTGTGTGTTTGTGTGGGTTTCTTCCTTTCTTGCTCTCTCTCTCACACACACACACACACACATTGTATGTACATGCACTACCATCTGGTTCACCCCCCAGCATTTACCACACACACACACACACACACACACACACACACACACACACACACACACACAGCGTTATGTAAGATAACACTGTTCTGATGGACTTTTAATAAATCCACTCGGCTCAGTAAAGAAATAGAAAGTTCACACTTTAGTGTTCATTTAACTTGAAACATTTTATAATAATAATAGTATTAATTATTATTATTATTATTATTATTATTTTATGCTGAAAGCTTCCCTGTGTGTCTGTAAAATGAGATGAACATTAGAGAGACAGAGCTTTAACCTTTCTGATCATCACTGTTCATTTCACTGTGATTGGAAAGTCAAGACACACACACACACACACACACACACACACACACACACACACACACACACACACACACACAGAGCCTCTGGATTAGAAATACAGGATTAATAATCCGTGTGTCTCTCTCTCTCTCTGTGTGTGTGTGTGTGTGTGTGTGTGTGTGTGGTTTCCTGATTAGTGTTCTTTTCTTAGGAGAATTTAGCGAATGTTACAGGATTATTTTACCTTCACACTGAATAATAGAATGAGGTCTAAAACACTTAAATACTTTGTCTGATCAGAAACTAAAAGCCCTTCTGATCCGACTCGATCTCAGCTAATCCTTCAGTTTGTTCTTCTTTATGCAATACTGCTTTAGTGCTAATTAAGTTCAGTAGGTACATCCATTCAACTTTTTATAAGACATCTGATCTACTGTATATATGATATCAGTGGTCTGATCGACATTATATAACATTCAATTCAATTTTATGTGTATAGCACGTTTATCAGTGGTGATTGGCAATATAACAGTGGTCTGATCTACTGTGTATAAGATAACAGTGGTCTGATCTACTGTATATAAGATAACAGTGGTCTGATCTGATCTACTGTGTATAAGATAACAGTGGTCTGATCTACTGTGTATAAGATATCTGCTGTCTGATGTACAGTACTCTGTATAAAATGTCAGTAGTCTGTTCTACTCTGTGTAAGATGGTAATATATAACATTTCAGTGGTCTGATCTACTCCATATAAGATATCTATTTATCAGTGTCTTAGCTGCTAACTGTTACTGAACCTCCTGAACCTTTTGTTGCACAAATCACAGCACAAGTCTCAGAATGGGAAACCCGAATTTGTGAATGTGGCGGGAGGGTGTTGATGGGAAGATGGGATGGGTGTTGTTCTCCTCTCACACAGATTTCCACTTACCTTGCCCCCGTGACCCCGTCTTTAACAACTGTGTGTGTGTGTGTGTGTGTGTGTGTGTGTTCCTGCAGAGAGTGAGTGAGAAAGTGGGTGGAGCTGAAGGAACTAAACTCGACCATGACTTCACGGACATGGAAAAGGTCAGTTTATTGTTTGTTTATTTTTGTTTATTAATGTGTATATAAATGTGTAAACTTCAATTATGCTTCACTGTAACTGATTATTGGTTATTACCATGACAATTTCCCAGACAAACGTTTAGTTTATATTCTCTAAATACAAATTGATTGTTTTGAAGAAAAAAAAAAACGTGTTTGTAAAATCATTTATTTAAAATATTGATATTTATCGATATTTACACATTTTAAATTAAGTTTTATTTTGTTGCATGTTGTTTCTTTAAACTAGGATAATAAAAGTAAATAAACATTTTATTCAATTACTGATCGATCAATCAATCAACTAACTGATTGATAATTACTATAGTGTGCCTGGCCTTAGCTCCACCTCCTGAACTTAACCTGACCTCATGATCTTAGTCCCGCCTCCTGATCTTGGCTTACACCTACACACATCTGCTAATACATTAAGCCCCACCCCTTAAGAATTGATTGACAGGAGGAGAACTTCTTTTATTGCTTAAGGGGAATTGTGACACACTATAATTAGTTTGTTTGACAGAATGTTGAGTGTTATCAAGTTTCAAGTTTTATTGTCATATACAGATAACAATGAGGCATCATTAACGTAATGAAATTCTTAGACCCGTGTTCCCCAACTTTAAATAAACATATAAATATAAAAATATAGGAAGAAGAGGGGGGGAAAGGGGGGGCGGTAAAGGTACTACAAAAAAAAAAAAAAAATATATATATATATATATCTATATATAAAAAATAGTAATAATAATATTATTGCAAAGGTATCTGTATGTGCAAGTAAGCTTTAAGATAATTTAGTATTTACATGTAACAGTGCAAGGTGCAATGAAGTATTTTGAATATGGATTTAAAGTGGCATTATTTAAGTGACATTATTAAGCGTCCAGTAGTTGTGGTGAGTATATATTGGTGTGTGCAGAATGTCAGCAGTTCAGAGGCCTGATGGCTTGTGGATAGAAACTGTCTCTGTATCTGCTGGTGCGGGTCTTGATGCTCCTGTACAGCCTACCCGACGGCAGGAGCGTGAAAAGTCTGTGGCTGGGGTCAGAGAGGATCCGCTGTGTCCTCCTCCTACAGCGCTGCCTGTAGAGGTCCTGCATGGCTGGCAATTCAGTCCTGGTGATGCGCTGTGCTGATCTCACCACCCTCTGCAGAGCTTTGTGATCTAAAGCATTACAGCTGCCATACCAGGTGGTGATACAGCCAGACAGAATACTCTCGATGGTACATCGGTAGAAGTTTGTGAGTATTCTGGGGTCCATGCCGATCCTCCTCAGGCGCCGCAGGAAGAAGAGCCGCTGTCTTGCCGCTTTAGTGATCACACCAATGTAGTGTGACCAACTCAGAGCCTCGCTGATATTGATGCCCAGTAATCTGAAACAGCTGACTCTCTCCACCTCTGCTCCCTCGATGTGGATGGGGGTGTGGCTTCCACCATGCAGTCTCCTGTAGTCCACGATGAGCTCCTTAGTTTTGCTGGCATTGAGCAGCAGGTTGTTGTCGCGGCACCATGATGTCAGGGCTCTCACCTCTGCCCTGTATGCCGACTCATCTCCATCAGAAATGCAGCCGATGATGGTGGTGTCGTCTGCAAATTTGATGATGGTGTTGGAGCTACGTGTTGCTGTGCAGTCGTAGGTGAACAGGGTGTACAGTAGGGGGCTGAGCACACATCCCTGAGGGACACCGGTGCTGAGTGTTCGTGAGGATGAGGTGATGTTGCCGATCCGAACCACCTGAGGTCTGTCCGTCAGGAAGTCTACGATCCAGCTGCACAGGGAGGAACCTATGCTCAGGTCGCGAAGTTTCATGACCAGTCTGGGTGGTATGATGGTGTTGAAAGCGGAGCTATAAGCAATGAACAGCATCCACACATTTGTGTTCCTCTGGTCCAGGTGGGAGAGGGCAGTGTGAGGGTGCAATTGCTATTGCATCATCAGTAGATCTATTAGACCTATAGGCAAACTGGAGCGGATCGAGTGAAGCCGGGAGAAAGGATGTAATGTGAGCTTTGACTATGCGCTCAAAGCACTTCATGGCAATGGAGGTGAGTGCTACTGGCCGATAGTCATTTAGGCAGCTCACATTCATTTTCTTAGGGACAGAGATGATGGTGTGTCTGTTAGTGTGTGTTACATTAAATGTATTTTTGTGTTTTTGCCTGTAGAAGGTGGACGTTACGAGCCGAGCTGTACTGGACATCATAACCAAAACAACAGAATACCTGCAGCCTAATCCAGGTAGTCACACACACATGCACACACGTTATGGTGTATTCTGTGTTCTGATTGGCTGAAAACTGTAGGTATGGTAAGGATTACAGGTGTGTGTGTGTGTGTGTGTGTGTGTGTGTGTGTGTTAGGGCTGCACGATATATCGAAAAAATATCGTTATCGCGATAATGGAATGCGCGATAACCATATCGCAAGGAGTTGCGATAAATACTTTATTTGTCAAGCATTTGTGTGTCCAAAGATGGGCCCTTACTATGTTTATACCCGCTTATATCTTTTATTTATATATATATATATATATATATATATATATATATATATATATTTATTATATATATATTATTTATATCTTTATACTTCATTCTGTCGCGAACTAACCCCGGATGATCAGAAGACTTAGCGATTAGCTGTTAGCCGCGATTAGCCGTTAGCCCTTTATAGACGGTAAACCCAAACGCGGAAGCAAGCGAGTAGGCAGGATAACCACGCGAATTAGTTTAAGGACTCTCACAGAAGGGGAGCAAGGGAAAAACACACATTTAACCCGCGTCCTATAGACACACACTCGAATCAGAAACCGACATGGCAAACTCAGTGACTAAGCTGTATGCAATACTTTGTTTACTTCTCTTATACTTCCGGGTTCGCGCCCGCATTACTTCCGGATCCTAGTGCCGGTCGAGTGAGTGTGTGTGTGCGTGTGTGTGACAAATAGTATTTTTTTATTTAATTTTTGTCTAATAATATTTATTTTTTTATAAAAAAAAAACAGGCAAGCCAAAGAGAATATTTAGTTTAAAAGATGCTCTTTTTTTAAGACACTATTGATGAGTGAATGGTTACATGTAAATATAAAGTAATGTTTGAAAGTAATTCATATTGTGTTGGCAGGTTTATAGTAACAGCAAACCAGAAGTCAGAATATCTGCTGAGGGATTTAAGTCATTCATAGTATTTTGAAGTCTAAATATTTGCATCTTCCTTGACATATAGTTTCTTTTTTGCCTGAATTAGATTTAATTACATCAGACGAATATCTATTACCTGTTTATTTTAGTATGATCATTACATATAAATAAATAATAAAAAAAATAGGCAATAATAATAATAAAAAAATGCATTTCTCTAGGGAAATGTTATATCGCAAGAAATATCGTTATCGCAGTATTCAACAACAACAATATCGCATATCGCATATTTTCCTAATATCGTGCAGCCCTAGTCTTTGTGTGTTTGTGTGACTCTGGCAAAATATCAGTGTTGGTACTGCTAGATCTTAGTGCTGCGTTTGACACTGTTGATCATTGCATACAAATAGAAAGACTGGAAAACTGGGTCGGGCTTTCTGGGATGGTACTCAAATGGTTCAGGGAGAGGTTATTATGTGAGTATAGGAGAGCACAAGTCTAAGTGGACGTCCATGATATGCGGAGTCCCACAAGGCTCAAGTCGTCCGAACCGACTGCATTATTTATGTTTACCTAATATTTTAAACTGTTTGATTTTTATTTTTAATTAAATTTTAATTAGCGTAAAAGTTTCATTGCAAACTGTTTTTATTAAAATTTTAAATCAAAATTAAAATTTCTTCAAAGTTTTATTGCTATTATTTTCTATTTCATTATATGATTCTTTTCTTTTATGTAAAGCATTTTGAATTACCATTGTGTATGAAATGTGCTATACAAATAAACTCACCTTGCCGTGTGTGTGTGTGTGTGTGTGTGTGTGTGTGTGTGTGTCAGCAACTCGTGCTAAGATGAGCATGATGAGCTCCATGTCGAAGATCCGTGGAGGTGATAAGGGGCCAGGATACACGCAGACGGAAACGGTGCTGGGCGACGCCATGCAGAAGTTCGGCCGTGATCTCGGGGACGAGTCCAACTTCGGTAAGTAACACACTGTGCAACACCTCAGCGTTTCTATAGTAACCACTATAGAATTCACAGCAGACGCTCCACCAATCACAGGAGTCTGTGACTTTGCGCAAGTGGAAGTGGGCGGATAGTGTGCTTCTCTGAAGCAGAAACTTCAGGGTCCTGTCTCCTGTAGCACACACTAAATTATACACTTTTACTTAGGGACAGAAATGTCCAGGGAGCACCTGGAAAATATTATCATGATGCCTAGGTCCCATTATTTATTTGTGTTGGACTTTAATAAGTATCCAGATTTTATAAATATGACAATTCGATAGGTTTCATCACAATTCTAAACAATCTTGGCAAATAATTCACTCCTACTACACAGCGTGTGGTGCTGCCTGCTGATTTAGAGTGCGCCACCTGTAGGATTATAGAGGAACAGCAGCATTTTACCGCCATAAATGCAAACGTTAATCAATTAAAATATCATCAGTGTGAGTGGATGTGGATGAGTCAGTGTGATGATACCACACAAAAGAATCTTTACGTTAATTCCACATCTTGCCCCATCACATCACCCAAGCATTGGAGGTCGTGCAATAAGTGTGTTGGGGCGACGCCCCCTTAAAGTTAGGCAGAGAAGAATGCTACTTTAACATGTACTTATTTAACATCATAATTCATTCATTCATTCATCTTCTATACCGCTTTATCCTGTATTTGGGGTTGCGGGAACCTGGAGCCTATCCCAGGAGACTCAGGGCACGAGGCAGGGTACACCCTGGACAGCATGCCAATCCATCGCAGAGCACACACACACACACACACACATACACTCATTCACACACTATGGTCAATTTGGGAACGGCAATTAGCCTAATCTGCATGTCTTTGGACTGTGGGAGGAAACCGGAGTACCCGGATGAAACCCACCAAGCACGGGGAGAACATGCAAACTCCATGCACACAGAGACGGGAATCGAACCCGGACCCTGGAGGTGCAAGGCAACAGTGCTAACCACTACACCACCGTGCCGCCATAACATCATAATTATTTATTTTTATTTATTTATCCTCTGTGCTTTTTCAGCACTTCTTATGGCTATTTACAGGCGATTATTAAAAGTAAAATTTTAATTTTGTTTGCGCACCCCCCCTCCCCCCAAAAAAATTTTTGTACCAGCCGCCACTGCACCCAAGAGCAGACTGTTTCTGTAGAAGAGTATGGAATTATGAAAAACAACCTTTTTAGCCATGTTTAGATTTTCAGATGGGTCTCCGGTGTGCATCCCCTGTTACTTTTTCATTTTTTTTCCATGTGTGTATTGGCCAGGGTTTATACAAGCAATTAGATTCCCCCACCCCCCTAACAACAAGGATTCACTTTGACATCGTGGGCTGAAAATCTGGATCCAGAGAGGAAGATGGATTTAAAAGAATAATTTTTTCATCAGATTTTGTTGTCCGACTGAGCAGCATTTGTATTTCTGTTGAATACCAGAATGCTAAATGTTTTTCAGTGGATTAGTGCTGATGCTGTTCCATGCAGAAATGATTTTCTCCCTTGGTGCCGTGTGGATTCTGGTTCTCACACGTTAGATCAGCCTAGAGAGGAAAGTCGAGCGGTGTTGGGTCTAAAATAAAAAGAACAACTTGTTCCATGTTATGAACAGTGTTTATGGAGCCTGACTTGTGGGCCATAATGTGGAATAATAAAACACAGACTGAGTGGAGAACCAGAACAAGGTTTATCTTATCACTGCACTTTGTCCTTCACACGTCACATCTGAACTGATTTACATCCCCGTCATTCCTTTCTCTCTGTATCCAAATCAAGTCCTGCCGTCTCATCACTTTCCTTATATGGTCACAGCTTCCTGTCCTTATTAACCTCCTGTTTATGTGTAAGTAAGCAAGAGGGTGCGCACTGAAGTAACACAAACACGCGTTTGATAAAATAACCCAAATAATGAAATCCAAATCCATATATACGTCTCCATATAGAAGACGACTCTTTGATGGATCAAGTGCTGGTCTCCGTGCTGCTGAGGAACCAGTATGGAAGGAATTTTGACTCATTAAGAATATACACTATGAACAACACTATATGTGTGTGTGTGTTAGGACTGGCTCTGATCGATATTGGTGAAGCTATGAGAGAGCTGGGTGAGGTTAAGGACGCGTTGGACATGGAGGTGAAGCAGAACTTCATCGACCCGATGCAGGTGCTACATGATAAAGACCTGAAGGAGATCCAGGTACACATCACCAATATACCATTATTCTACTGACATGTATCATTTTTGTACAGATTGCAAGCCACACTGTGTTATAACTATCAATTAAGAGGAGCTTTGTTTCTTCTATGTAAATCTGTCACATTGTGCCCCCTGGTGGGAGTTTGGGTGTAGGACAAGTGCTGGTTAATATATGTATACCTGTTTGCGTGTGCATCTGTCTGTCTCAGCACCACCTCAAGAAGTTGGAGGGTAGACGTCTGGACTTCGACTATAAGAAGAAGCGGCAGGGGAAGGTGACCGAGGATGAGATCAAGCAGGCAGTGGAGAAATTCCACGACTCGAAGGACGTTGCTGAGCAGAGCATGTTCAACCTGCTGGAGAGCGACGTGAGGACTCTGTTTCCTGTCACTCTGTCATCACTGTAATGTGTTATGGTATTATTAGTGATGTCGTATGAATTTGTGATCAGCGCACTGTTTTCCTGGTGTGTACATTTGAGTTTGCTAGTTATCCCGTAATCTCGTCTGCTGTTCTGTATGGAATTGCATTAATTATGTAAATTTCCTTTAGTGGTTAGTACTGTCTACTCAAAGATCTGGGTTCAATTCCCGTCTTGGTTTTGTGCGCTGGAGTTTGCATGTTCTCCCTGTCCGTGTTTCCTCATTTTGCATACCCACGTAGTAGTGTATGTGTGTGTCCTGCAATGGGTTGGCACCCCATCCAGGGTGTACCCTGCCCCGTGCCCTAAGCCTCCTAGGATAGAGGATGAAGCGGTATAGACAATGAGTGAGAGAGTGTTAGTACTGCCTGGTGTATTATCTTTGTCTGACCACACTGGGGAGCACTTTGTTGATAGAATTGATTGGCGTTCCTCCTCAGACATGTGATAGAGCTCTATCTAGTGGTTCTTCCTGATATGACACCGCAACCATAGAGTTAAAAATGCTCAGCGACACCCCGTATTCCTACAGTATTGCACAGAAAAACTGAATAAATAAATAAATTGATACATTTCTGGAAGGTTTACTGATTATTGATAGATGATAAAGGGATCCCAAGCCTATATGTGAAGTTCAGGCTGACAGGATTTCTTGGAGGATTTCCAACTTACAAGCAAGCTAGCTTCTTTTAATAATAATAATTATAATAATTTTTAGTTTTAGTAAATATGAATACACTTACTTGTGTATGCTAGTTAATTTACTGCGTGTGAGTGAACCTGACAGGATTTGTGACAAGTTTTATTGTTAATCATCTGCTAATCACCTCTACCGAGGATTAGCGCCTTGCTAACCTGACAGGATTCTGAATGTTTTCGTGTGTGTGTGTGTGTGTTTGTGCAGGTGGAGCAGGTGAGTCAGTTAGCTGCTCTGGTGCAGGCTCAGGTGAATTATCACAGACAGGCAGCGGAAATCCTGCAGCAGCTCTCCAGCAAGATTGACGACAGGTGTGTGTGTGTGTGTGTGTGTGTGTATGTGTGTGTGTTTTAACATGTAATCTGCATTATTATGTGAAAACTGATAACAGAAGTGTTTTACAGAATTAGAGAAACTTCCAGTAAGCCGCGGAAGGAGTATACGCCCAAACCGCGGGACGCGCTCGACTTGTCCCTGAGCGAGAGTCTCAATGGGGGATTGGGACAAAGCCGAGCTGCTCCCCGCTCCCCGGGTCAGTATAACACAGCATCACATCACACACACGGTGCTCTCTCTTTCTCTCTGTCCCTGTCTCCAGGGCCCGTATTCACAAAGCTTCTTAAGCCTAAAAGTTACTCCTATTGATGAAATTCTAAGAAAATTCCTAGATTAGGACATTTTATTAGAGTTTCCTCCTAAATTTAGGTCTAAATCTTAGTAAAGATGAAAATGATTCACGAAACATCTTAGCCCTAAAAACAGCTCCTAAGGTAAAAATTAAGAGTAGAGAGGAGGACTTTTAAGACCTTTTAAGAGTTTCTACAGCAGAGGAAAAAATGGTGGAAAGAAGAAATATTTTCCAAACACTGAATGTAAAGCTAAAAGTAAACACTGCTCTTCTGTCCTATTTGGTTTCCTTGTTGTTTTACTTCCTTCCATCTCTCTTGGATTGTTGACTACATACGGTACCATCCAAAAGTGCAACTTGAATAAACTGCCCTATAATCATGTAAATTGGTAAAAGCTGAGCCATTTTGCTCCCATCAATCTGGAATGGATCACTAGTAATAAAATCGGTTTGGTAAATAAATGTAAGAACTTAAATATAGTAACAACTGTGTGGAAATTGGTTGCTTCAAAAGTCGACATATTTTCAACATTATCTTTAAGATATTTAGCCTATAACAAACTTTGCATGAAGTAGCCTGTATTCATGATTATACAATTTCTTCAATTAATTCTATTATTATATATTCTACTTTTACAAAGAGTGGATTTTAAGACCTTTACATATTTTTTATCAACCAATCACAGTCCTGGAATTCCTAGTAATGGGGTCGACCACACGTCCTCATTAGATAAAGATTTTTGTACTTTCCTTCTTCAGAGTTTCTCTGAGAAGTTTCCTAAATCACTTTTAGTCTAGGATTCAAAGCTAGGACTTTTTAAGCTAAGATAAGAGCTTTCTGAGAGAATTCTAAGAAGCTTTGTGAATACAGGTCCAGATGTCTGATGCTCTATATATTTTAAACCAAATGAAACCATAGTGTTGAGCTGCTTGATCCTTTTTTTAAAAATCGAGTGTTTCTTTCCCTAGCCCCCCTGGACCACCCGTGTTGCCGTGCCCTGTATGATTTTGACCCAGAGAACGAGGGCGAGCTGGGCTTTAAGGAAGGTGACATCATAACGCTGACCAATCAGATCGATGAGAACTGGTATGAAGGGGTGGTAAATGGCCAATCAGGATTCTTCCCTGTTAATTACGTCGATGTCCTGGTGGCCCTGCCACATTAATCCGCCCTGGAGTCCGGTCACACACTGCTCCTGGAGAGAGAGAAAGAAATGATAATTGCAGTAATCATTAGAAGAATGAAGGAAGAATATTTATCTTTCGGTTTACCCTTGTTTCTCTTTTCTCTCCTGTGTTCTGTACATTTCGCTCTGTTTTGTCTTTGTGTATTTTTCTCTGATTCTGTCTCTCTCCATCTCTCTCCTTCGCACTTTTCTCCTTTATGTCGTGTTTGTGCATGATGTAAGAAGCATTTGCTCTTTGAAGGAAATGTATGAATAATTTATTTTATTTTATTTGGTGTAAGGTAAACAAAGTATTTTTGTTGTTGTTGTTGTTGATTAAGCGTCCGTCACCTCCATGCAGAGAGACCGCGCAGACAAACAGCCCAGGTGGAGTTTCTTACTGATGTTCTTACTGACGTACAGATGTTATTAGGAAAATCATATTCATAACATCATCAAGACAAATCTATGACCATACTGTATTAATGTTTTTGTTTTGTCTTTTTCTGCATGCAGAGTCTCACTCGAACACTCTTCACATGAATTAAACTTTATTCAAGTATAAAGATTATACAAAATTAATCACAGTATTAAACTATGACAACAATATGAAAATTAAACTGTGACTCAGCGAAAAGCTGAATATTTAATAAACACACACACACACACACACACACACACACGGTGTGAAGGTTAATGTTCCCTTCTGTATTTCTGTGTGAAATCAAACTGTGAGAGTTTTCTTTAATAATTAAACTGTAATTAATATCTATAACCTGAGAGAAAAAACATTACAATCTATGTTTATGATTTAAATTAAAATGTACTCTTTAATCGAAATAATATTAAAATAAATGGTAAGTATAACAGTGTAATTCTGCATTGTGTTGGATGATTTCTTAATCCAGACTTTTTGGCTACAGAAATACTCAGCGTTGTAAAGTGCAAATACACTGTTAATGTACTTAAGTAGAATTTTCATGTATCTGTACTTTACTTCATTATTTATACTTTTGGTAACTTTCACTTTTCCTGCACTACTTTTCGTAACTGAAATGTGTACGGGGTGCTGAAGAGCCAACAATGGATTAGGACTTGTATCTGCAGGCTCTTGCTGAACAATCCTACAAACCCTTCTTTACAGCTTACTTCAGTGACTAGTCAACCCAACCATAACCCAGTGTTATGTTCAGTACCCTTTTGTTGTCGGGTATGACTGCAAGCTTGAGAAAATACAAATTCAGTGGATCGTCCAGCACCAGCCCCAGTACCTCCTCGGTCCACCGTCCTTTTGGTGAGCCGAGCTCAGACTCGAGCCGCACCGCAACTTCACCGAACCCAAATTTCTCTAAGATGGAAATTCCTAGTTGTGCTGGGTCAAGCACATACCGAATTATACCAGAGTAAGTCTACCGTGAAAGACATGGTGACAATGCAAACTACAGACATGAGATACCTGCCCTTTTTTTTTTCCCCCTTAAAAAAATAAACGCCTGACTTTGATGCACTCCTGTGCTGATTAACTTAACATGATTCAGGCCATGTAGGTCCAGGACACCATAAGCCTGGCAGCTGTATGAAACCCTGGGCTGTGGGAAAGGTAAACAGACAGTTAATGACCCAAACGCAAATATTCATGTAGACTAAGGGCGTGTACACATCATCCAGCCATCTCTTAAATGACTCTGCCTTTTTTAACATGAATGTCTCTGAATGTGATGCCACAGCAGGATAAACAGCACGCTCTCTGAAAAGTCACTCCCAAACAGTGTGTACAGTACATGATGTGCAGCTTCTAATTTAACTTGTAGATTTAAAAAAATCAGATTTCTGCTTAAAGATGGACACAGCATTTTGCATAGTTGCTGGGAGCTCAGACTGGTAACACATGGGCGCTTCCTGAGGTGTTGAGGAGTTCAGGGGTGACGGCTGTGTGAGTTCGGACTTCAGGGAATGGCTAGTGGTTTCAAGAGAACAGAACTAATTAGAGATGTCTATCTATCCATGTTCTGTACCTCCTTGCCCTCCATGTGATTCTAGTGGCTGTTGATGTCTTGAGACCACGGGAGGAAAAACCAACCAAGCACAAGGAGAACACATATTACAAAATTAAACAAATGTCTGAGAATAATAATCAGCACCAGAATTTTTTTTCCGCTATCCATGTGGTTCAGTGACTTCATGAGAGAGGTTTGACACTTTGGAGCACAGTCTCAGATTTTCTTAGAGGAACATTGGGAAGGATTTGTTTCTTCCGGCTTGTGTAAAAATGCTAAATTGTCTTCATGGAGGTTAAAAGGAGATCTGGATCACAACTTTGCTGGACTCACTAGAATAAAAAGATTTACTACACTCTACAATCATCAAAGACCGTGGAAAGGATGAGATGGCAATAGCTCAGTGGTTAAGAAGTTGGACTTCTGATCAGCAGGTCACAGGTTCAAACACCAAAACCACCAAACTACTGTTCAGCCTCACCTCCTTATGAGATACAGTACATGTACTGTAAGTTACTGTGGATAAGGGTGTCTGCCAAATACCATAATTGTAAACGCAATACTTGAAAAAGTAATATTTAAACTCAACAGCCACACACACATACACACACACACCTATTCAGAAACTTTGAACCGTCCTCCAAAATTTGCATTTGTTATTAACGTACAATGTCATCAAACACCCCCCCCCCCGCCCCATTGTTGATGGAAGAGTCATACAGTATGTGACACTTGCACCACTTTCTTTGTTTCCCTTTTACAGAGGCAGTGGTGTGTACAATCACCAGATTTAGTTTCAGTCCACACATAGCCTGGACAGTCAGCAGACCATAAGCAGAAATTTTATTAAATGTAACGAAAAACATAGCAAATTAGAATCAATACCTTCTCCTTTAACTTCTACAGTATATCCATAGGATAGTCAGGACAGGAAAGCATCCAAGCATTGAACAGATACAGAACAATCAACAAATCAGGAAACATGAAAAGAGTAGTCAAGGTCAACGCAGATTAGGAATCAGAAATAAGAAAGGCTCAGAACTTAGGCATATTTACATTTAGGCATTTGGCAGACGCTCTTATCCAGAGCGACTTACATTTTTATCTCATTATACATCTGAGCAGTTGAGGGTTAAGAGCCTTGCTCAAGGGCCCAACAGTGGCAACTTGGTGGTTGTGGGGTTTGAACCTGGGATCTTCTGAACCGTAGTCCAATGCCTTAACCACTGAGCTACACCTGGCCCCACTGAGCTACACCTGACCCCACTGAGCTACCCCTGACCCCACTGAGCTACACGTGGCCCCACTGAGCTACACCTGGCCCCACTGAGCTACCCCTGACCCCACTGAGCTACCCCTGACCCCACTGAGCTACCCCTGACCCCACTGAGCTACCCCTGACCCTATTGCTGGAACGATGTGCTTGTTGTACTCCACAAAGAGGAAGTCCTTAAAATAATAAACGAGAGAGCATGCACCTGTAGTAACAGCATATACACACACATGTGTGTGCGTGTGTGTGATTAATCATCATCCAGCAGGTGGTGGTAACACACCAACCACACACGCATACACCGCTGCCTGGTCAGAAGGTGTTCATGAATATTCAATAAAGCAGCTCTTACAACTGTTTTTATTATTATCTAGAATGTGGCTTAACTGTACAGTCAGTCTGTGGTTATTAACACATTGAGACAATAACGTTACTATTCATTAATGTGCTAATGATGCACTAATAAAGTTGCAATGCTGCATTAATTACACAGGAGATGCACGGCTGCTGTCACATTAATCACTGCTTAAGAACACAAATCAGTCATCACACTGAAAGGAGCTAATGTAAGAGGAAAACCTGTTGCTGTTCAACCTTTCCTAAGAACACACACACACACACACACACACACACACAAACATGCCCATGCACAGTCATACAGTATGGAATGAAAATATGTAATTGAGCTCCATCACTTAACAGCGCTGAAATGCATCTTAGAGAGATTAGCACTCATTTTCACATTTCTTGCTTCAAGTGTTTTGACACGAATTTGTACGAATTCGTAGTCCAGACCGTGCATCTAAAAACAAAGTATAAAAAATAAAAAAAGAATTAAAAAAAAATCTTCTCAATGACCTGAGGCATGACCTCACTACCTTACACTAATGAACATGTTTGCTCCTGAACATCGACGCGTCATGCTATCTATTTATTAATTAATAATTTTTTTACTGAGAGTCTATGTACACTGCGAGCGATGCAATTAGTGTGTATAAATAATTCTCCACCGTCATGGGAGATGAATGCTTGATTGATGAGGGTGTGCATGTGTACAACTGCTCAGTTTTTAGCTGTCAATTATGTTCTGATCCCGCCCAGGTGCTGAAATACCAACTGTACACACTGTCAGTGAGCCATGTCCCACACACCCCAGACACACACATCAACCACACCCAGTTACACACACACACACACACACTCTCTCTCTCTCACACACACACACACACACACACACTATAACCACACCCAGTTCAAAGACATACATAGTCTCTCTCATTATTTCTGACAAACCTTTGCATGCACACACACACACACACACACACACACATACTATATATGTATATATATATATATATATATATATATATATATATATATATATATATATATATCTAATGACTATATGTATATGGAATGTTCCTCCTGATGGTTTTGCCACCACTCTGTGTTCGTAAGAGATGTTATGAAGGGGTCAGGCCTAAAAGTGTTTATCATTTAAAAGAGCTTGAAGGGAATTTAAAGTCCACAGCTGAAGATAACAGGGATGAAGTGCAATTAGAATCCAATGGGAGACAAGGATGGATGGATGGATGGATGGATGGATAGATTAATGTTAAATGTAAGGGTAAGGCTGATGATGTTGATGTTCATTTTAGTTCATTTTAACTCCTGTTCATATACAGTATATTCATTGAATTTTTCATATTTTAGGTTAAGTTCATTGTAACATGTATGGTCATCCTTGTATTTCTACAATGAATATTGCCACAAAACATCTTTACAGAAATCCGGATATAGGAGAGCCAAAAACAACGACAGACAAAGGCAGGCAGCCACTCCTCCATCAGCCAACCTGAGTGACTGTATGAGAGTGTGTGTGTGTAGGGGAGGGGTGGACAACATCCCAGTTTACCAAAGCAATATGAACCCTCCAGATCGACTTCTTTGACTGTCTAAAAATAATTAATTAATAAATAAATAAGTTATCAGTCTAGCCCAGTGGTTCTCGAACATTCTCTGTCATTCCCCACTTAAGGGCGTGGGCGAATTTTCAAGCCCCACTTGTCAAAAAAATGATAACGAAATCGGCCAAGTTTACTGTTTATTGAAATATCAATTTCTAAACCAATAAGATCAAATAACACCAAGTTCAAAACAGATAAAATACACGTGTAATTGTTATAACAGACTTACTTCGTCACTTATCTAGAGCTTTCTTTCAAAGAATTCGAGTGGCTTATTAACGTGACTGGAGTGTGTTGTCTCTAAGTGTCTCATGCTGTCTGCTGCCAGCGGTTTTAGACACAAACACACATGGGTCCCACCATCCCCACCATGAATCCAAACGCAACCTAGGCTTCATCATGTTGTCTTTTCGGCTGGCTTTTTGGTTGATTAGGCTGACATATATTTCCTCTCTACGTTGTCTTTAAGCTACATCCGCCTTAAATTATACATGTTTAAAAGCGTAAACACCATTATTATCTTTGGCGCAACGAATGATTTAGGGATCATCGCAAAATGCCGCACACCAACAAAAAGCGTAGAACGATATTGATCTTCCCTTTTGTTCAGCGCCTGAAGGATCATAAAGCAACTTTGTTGCCACACTGGAAACTACAAATGCCAGACTAGTACTGCCTGATACAATACAGAAACATCAGCGTACACATTTGAATGAATGATGATTACGTATATAATACCGAATGTTTCCTAATATATTGTTCCTCTGCAATTAACATGCCGATGTTAAACCGTTATTGTTGCTCTATGGTTCCACTTTTTCTCTGATGTTATTTTAATTTACTTGTATTAATGATCCATTTCTTTGCGTGTGATTGTTTAGTTTCGAGTGTCCGATCTTTATTGTCAATAAAGAAAAGCATGAATTAGGATAGGTACTTCCCTATTATTTTCCACTAATTCCCTCCCATTCATTACGCCCCACCTGTCATGTAGGTGCGCCCACACTTTGAGAACCACGGGTCTAGCCTGACATTAAGACCATACCAAGTCCTGAACACAAATTAGAAGGCTGTTCCGTAAATGTGGCGTTTGTAAGTAAAAAGTTCTAGTCGCATTCTAGTCTTCTTTATGCAAGGTACCAACAAATAACTGGTACCTTTTGATCGATGGGGTGGTGGATTATGAAATGCATAATTTGAAATACATAATTTGCTCTCGCTCTTTTCATGGTTTTCAGCCTTCTTGTTCTGCACATTGTATTGTTTCATGGTGTATAGTAATATGACCCAGCACCAAAATATATTTTCAAAGCACTCCAGCGCAGCCTCAATTCTTCGTGGAAGATGGCTAAAAAGGTGCACAGGAAACAAAATCTAAGAATACTGGCCAAATCATGGACATGCTGGTTTGTATGGGACTAATATAATCACAGGACCTTAGTGTTCGATGAAATATGGTAGGTTATTTGTGGGGGAATTTTTACTGTACAAATTACCGATTTTTATGAGATTAAGATCACAGACAACCTCCACAATTATTACAAATTACTAGAGTCATCAGACTGGCTCTCCTTTTTAGTTATGCTATCATAGTTAGTCCTGCCGGAGTCCCTGCTGGCGCTCTACATTAAATACACATTTACCTTATACATTGTGTGACTGTGTCCATACCCAACTGTTATCTCTCCTACTCTTCTGCTCTCTCCTCCTCTTTCTCTCTCCCTCTCCCTGTATCTCTGTCAAGCAATTCATGTTGCTCCTGAGCAGCCAGTGATCTGGACCCCTTCTGCCCTCTGGACCTGTCTGACTCATCCTGGTGCCCCGGTTCCTGGTTGGAGATCTCGTCGCATGGATGCCCTGTGTGGTCTGCTTGGGATGTGGTGGTGACTGGGGACAGTACCACTTTTCCACATAGACGGGTCTGGCCTCGGCATCGCTCAATAGTTCAGAACTGGAGTTTCCTACAGTCATCCTGAGCCTCCAATAACAAACTGGACTCCATATTAACTTAAACACATCTCCTGTTATACTGAACCTTCAGCCTCCAAACACATAGTATGACAGCAGATCAATCCATGCTATCCATTATCACCTCGAGTCTGGTTCCTCTCAAGGTTTCTTCCTATTGCCATCTCAGGGTGTTTTTCCTTGCCAACATCGTGAACAAGGCTTAAGTGCTTACATTATTTTGCCTTTTCTTTTCAAATGTTCAAATGATTCAATTAAGGTCATGTGTTCATGTGTCTGTTGTGGTCTTGTTAATTTTGCTATGGAATTAAATAAGAATTTAGAATTATTTTAGGGTTTTTTTTCTATAAGAGTGGATAGATATGTTGATCTATGCAGCACTAAGAGCTTTTTTATAGTTCAGGATGCTCACCTTCCCTGCTGGTTGAAATACTACCAATATACATTCTTGTTTGTGATCATTATACCAGGAAGCAAATATTTTGTTATATTTATTTTTTGCAATATTTATTTGATTTTTTTTTTAACTGGCGCTACATTATGTAAAGAATAGCGTACTTTTCATTTTAAACATTCAGTTGCCTGATCGAATTCGATGGGGTCAGATGGTGATCCAATCACAGCTGATAACTCTGGGAGTGTTCAGTGCAGTAGCTGTGCAGATGTGAATGTACATTTAATGCAGTAGCACGCAAATGCAGGTACATTATTACTTAAACACACTTCAAATGAGATGAAGTTATCATCTGACATAAATTTACACTATGGAAAATCACTATGTTTTACATATTTAACCCAAATATTAGTATATTGGACCTGCTTCGTAAGGACTTACACTTACTGAGTCCAGAATGGAAATAAATTCTGTTCTCAGAGGGTCATTGCCATCAATAGGAACACTAACATTTCACTAACATAACATCACATTTAAACTGGCAAGAAAATAAATATGAATATTAACATTTACATGAAAATTAGGATTAATTTTAACCTCAAAATGAACCTGTACAATAAAATATGAAGATAAACATGAATATAAACATTAACTTGAACAACATGAACAACAACATAAGCATTAAGATGTACATTAAAATGGACATGAACATAAACATAAATGTAAACATCCATTCATTTATGTTCTATACCTCTTATCCTGTACTTGGTTGTGGGGGGCCTGGAGGCTTTTCCGGGAGACTTAGGGTATGAGGCAGGGTACATCCTGGACAGGTTTCCAATCCATCGCAGGGACACACACACACACACAATTCACAATTAAATGAAACCACATTTAACATGAACGTTAAAATGAACACAAACATTAACATAATTTACATTAACACCAGGAAACACTAACATTAACACAAATATTAATCTGGAAATGTTATCCATCAACATTAGCATTAATGTGTTAGCATGAAACTTTAGATTAAAGTGAAACATTTAATCTTAAACATGATTTCCTTTATTTTTGAATGCATTTAGAAGTGTAATGCAAATACAAACTGTATTTAAATAGTAAAATGTATTCTAACTGCAGTTTGGAAGCAAATATTGACAGTGGATAGTGCATTGCGTGTGTGTAAAAGTGCTAAGAATCCTTATGCTCAAGATGTGTACTTTACATTGCAACACATACTTGTACTCATTGGATCTGATGATAAACTTCTGTAAAACTATCCCTGATGTTTCAGTTTAATTGAAAGTTTAAAAGATTTAAGTCTCTGTTTCAGTGTAAGGTGCATTTTGAGAAACAATGGAAAGAAATTCTTAACCATACTCTCTCATTTATTTGTATTTTTAATTGAAAGTGTGTATGTAGAGTATGTTGGATTAGTATATTCTATATGCACCACTTTATTTAGTTTTACTGCATAAGGCTGTCTAATGACACCTTAATAGGACCTTTAATTCTTTAATAAAGATATTTATGTCAGTTGGATTTATTGTTCAGAATTTTCTGCTATACTGTTTCAATTAACACAAATTAAAAATTTTTTGCTATTCATTAAAAACTAATTCTACTGCATGATCAAGTTCCATACAGCCATAAGGTTAAGCGCACTGACAGGTGAGGTGAGGACCACTTTACAGTACAAGGGCTGGGATATATGAGGTTGTGTTTGTTTGTATTTGGATTTATTGCCATATCAGCTGCTCAGGCTATTTCATGGCAAGATTCACATCAAATATTAAGCTGATTTATTATGTTATAAAAATGTAAGTGATTAAGAGCATAGTGAGAAAGTTAAAAGGATATAATAATAATAATAGATCACATAATAGCATGGTCTTGGTCAGAAGAACAGGGTTTTACATTTGGTTCTTTACGTGCACTTTAGACAGGAACTGTAAGAGTTTTTCTGGTTTTGCCTTGCTGAATATGTTTTTTAAATCTTGTTCCGGTAGAAATTGTTTTCTTATGGTGGTAAAACTTGGGCAGTCCAAAAGTATGTGTTTTATGGTTAGGGTCGTTCTGCAGCGCTGACATTTTGGGGCTTCTTCATCCTTCAATAAATAAGCATGGGTAATGTTTGTATGGCCGATACGGCATCTTGTATATACTACCTGGTCGTGTCTTGATTCGAATGAGTGATAACTTCTTTTTCCTACCACTGGGTTTATTTTGAATAATTTGTTGTTTTTGTAATGTTCCCATTCTGCTCTCCATTTATTTGATATATATTGATTTATCAGTGGTTTAAGGTCAGAGGGTGGGATTTGGCATACACTAATAGTTTCTTTAAGAGCTTGTCTTGCTGCCATGTCAGCTTGTTCATTTCCGATTATTCCACTATGTCCTGGAATCCAGTAGAAGATAATTTTGTGATGGTTCTTTTGTAGTTGGTTTGCCTTGATTAGTACATTAGTGATTATTGGGTGATTTGTTTTCATAGATTCCAAGGCTTGTAGACAGGATTTGAATCGGTGAATACTGGATATATGAGGAGATATGTGCAAGCACAAACTGTGGTGCGTCTCCAAAACTGCAGCTCTTGTATCATGTTCCCAGATTGCAGTGGTCAGGAAATATCCAAAGTGCTCCAGGTTAGGAAAACTGGTGAACCTGTAACAGGGTCATGGTCTCCCAGTGGTCATGTATGTGGGAAGCTAAGGATGACAGAAAGAGAGTCCAAGCTGATAGAAGAGTTACAGTTGCTTAAACTGCTGAAAAAGTGAATGCCAGTACTGATAGAAAGGAGCCAGAACACACAGTGCATCACAGTTTGTTGTGTATGAGGCTGCACAGCTGCCCATGCTGACTCGTGTTCTCCTCCAAAACTCCTACATTCTGGGTGCATGAGCATCAGAATTGGACCACGGAGTAATGGAAGAAGCGATGGCCTGGGCTGACGAATCACGTTTTCTCTTACATCATGTGTATGGCTGTGTATGCGTGTGTGTGTTTTGCTTTCCTGGGAAGAACCATTGGTTCTGTCTTTCATGTGGATTTTGCTTTGACACATACCACCTACCTAAACACTGTTACAAACCAAGTTACACCCCTTCATGGAAACATTGTTCCTGGATAAGAGTGGGCTCTTTCAGCATAACAATGTTCCCTGACACACTGCACACATTGTTCAGGAACTATTTGAGAAACTTGACAGAGGTCTAGGTCTTACCTCGGCCTCGAAATTCTCCAGACCTCAATTCAATCGAGCATCTGTGGGTTATGCTGGAAGATAAAACACTGCGCGATCCATAGAGTAACCATTTTGCGACTTACTTAAAGGCCTTACATGACCTGCTTCTGATGGCACGGTGTCAGATACCACACACACACACACACACACACACACACACACCTTTATACGTCTAGTGGAGGCCAGGCCTTGACTGGTTGGAGTTGGACAAGGGTAACTGCGCAACATTAGGTGGTTATAAGGTTATGTCTGATCTGTGTGTACCTGATAAACACCTGATGTATATGACCTTTGAAGATGAGACAAAGGATGACATGTTAAGCATCTGGATGGATCCTGGCCATCTGAACTGACATTTTCATTATCAGAATGAAAGATAATGGAAAGGGTGGGGTGCAAACAAGTAAGAAAGAAAAGAAGTGATATTAGGAAAGTTATTTGGGTCAGACAGCAACAGTGCTTCAACAAGAAGATAATATAGCATCATGCATGCAACAGGGCATGTAGCAACACACACACACACACACACACACACATATACATACACACAGTGTTAAATCCTTTCAGTTGCATTGAACAGAAACGGTGACTGAAGATGACAAATGAGGCGGTAAGACAGGTCAGACTGCAACAAGCATAGGTGTGCGTGTGTGTGCTGGTGTGTGTGTGTGATGAGAGATATGGAATGTGTGTGGTTTGAAGTGTATGTATATCTGGGTGCCAAGACCGCACAGTCTGTGTGTGTGTGTGTGTGTGTGTGTGTGTGTGTGCCTACCAGTATGCTTTCCTTGGAAAAAATGTCACCATTTAGAAAGCAGAATTTCCAGTACACACACACACACACACACTGCACTGCAGTAATCAATTACCCATAATGCACCATCACTTCCTTAAATCTACACTAAAGAGAAGAATTATTTGATGTAAGTTGATTATTTTTCTCGAACAGCACAGCTCAAAAATAGAACACAAAGTGAGTGTATTTAAAGCTGTTGAAACTCCTCTAAGGCAGTCCTGAAGTTACAGAACTGACACTGGAGACTCCTTCCACATGTTCCATAGACATCTTCTTGAAGATGTGCCGTTGCTATGGAAACAATAACATATAAGAACGAGCGTGTCAATATGCTCAGAGCTGCTGTTAAAGAGAATTAATCAACACCTTTTAACCAATCAGGAGACAGAACTCAGCAATGACGTAGTGTAATCCCTTTCACACACACACACACACACACACACACACACACACACACACACACACACTAATAGACAATGTGCAGGTAAACAGGTGCTAGAGTTTAGAATTTGAGTGTTGTGAGTGTGTGTGTGTGTGTGTGTGTGTGTGTGTGTGTGTGTGTGTGTGTGAGTGATGTGTGTAAATTCGGCTGTTCCTCACCGTCAGTGTCAGCTAGAGTAGCACACACACACTGCAAGCAAATCAGTCCAGGGAGGCTCCATTTGTTGTGCAAATATTTTAGTATATTCAAACTATGTAATACACGCATGCATGCATGAGCGAGATGTCACACACACTCACTCAAACACACACACACACACATGTACTGTACACGCATGCGCACGCATGCACACACACGCACGATAGATTTTTTTTTGCATATTTGGCCAGGCTGAACCTCAGCTACTGTACCTACACAATAATGCAGAATGGCTGAAAAAATCCAGGGTGTGTGTGTGTGTGTGTGTGTTTGAGTGACAATGCATTTAGTGCATTCTGTAAGTAGTTAAGTACTGTAGATCCCACCCACACACTCTATTGTTCACGTGAATCAATTCTGAGACTGCTTAGATCTAGCCTCCCACACACACACACACACACACACACACACACACACACACACAGCTTGCCAGGTGACAATGGTGGTGAAAACACCACTTCGGTTAGGCTTTAGTCACAATATTAGTCAAATGGCTGTCTTTTTCTTCATCGACACACACAACCACATACACACCACACACACACTCATGAGCGCGCCACATGTAAAACAGCAGGCGAGCAGCTGCTCCAGAGGATTTACAGAACAAACGCCTGCAGCGCAGCTCAATATACATCCCATAATATTCACTGTGTAATCCTCGTTTCAGCGTTCTGAAGTGCACAAGAATCGTCATGTAAAAAAACACATACAGCATGTAGCTATTAACCTGTCTATCACTACTGCACATTGTCAAACTTTTGTGTGTGTGTGTGTATGTATATGTGTGTGTGAGTGAGCATTCTTCTCTAGATGTCAGTCATTACCGCATCTCTCACACACTTCACATTTGTCAGAATTTCATGTCGAGAACAAATGGCCTTGTGTAAAGTTAGTGCAGAGCTGCAGGCAGGACGCCGTCCTCACGGGGTCAGTTCACGAGGTGAAAATCGAGACAGACATCGAGTGTGTGACCCCTGACCTTTTACACCAGCATTTGCGTTTGTTTTGACAACCTTAAGATCTCTGGCTTGCCTTTGGTCTCGCTTACACCCCACACAACTCAGACTATAGCACAGTGACCACGACAACCTTGGTTAAAACCTGTGGAGAGCCGAATCACACTCTCAACTATGACAGAGGGACAAAAGGCCAAGAGAAACAGTAAAGACAAAAGGAGCTACAGATTAAAATGTGTGTGTGTGTGTGTGTGTGTGTGGCCTAGAAGCTGACAGTGGAGCGCATCATACATTTATTCCATCTATCTGTCAGTCTATGATGCTGTTTGTGCAACTCTCTGTCTGTCTCTGCAGCTCTCTTTCTCTCTGTATAGTTGACCGTCCGTCTGTCTGTCTGTGTAGCCGTCTCTTTCTGTGTAGTTGACCGTCCGTCTGTCTGTCTGTGTAGCCGTCTCTTTCTGTGTAGTTGACCGTCCGTCTGTCTGTCTGTGTAGCCGTCTCTTTCTGTGTAGTTGACCGTCCGTCTGTCTGTCTGTGTAGCCGTCTCTTTCTGTGTAGTTGACCGTCCGTCTGTCTGTCTGTGTAGCCGTCTCTTTCTGTGTAGTTGACCGTCCGTCTGTCTGTCTGTGTAGCCGTCTCTTTCTGTGTAGTTGACCGTCCGTCTGTCTGTCTGTGTAGCCGTCTCTTTCTGTGTAGTTGACCGTCCGTCTGTCTGTCTGTGTAGCCGTCTCTTTCTGTGTAGTTGACCGTCCGTCTGTCTGTCTGTGTAGCCGTCTCTTTCTGTGTAGTTGACCGTCCGTCTGTCTGTCTGTGTAGCCGTCTCTTTCTGTGTAGTTGACCGTCCGTCTGTCTGTCTGTGTAGCCGTCTCTTTCTGTGTAGTTGACCGTCCGTCTGTCTGTCTGTGTAGCCGTCTCTTTCTGTGTAGTTGACCGTCTGTCTGTCTGTGTAGCCGTCTCTTTCTGTGTAGTTGACCGTCTGTCTGTCTGTGTAGCCGTCTCTTTCTGTGTAGTTGACCGTCTGTCTGTCTGTGTAGCCGTCTCTTTATGTGTAGTTGACCGTCTGTCTGTCTGTGTAGCCGTCTCTTTATGTGTAGTTGACCGTCTGTCTGTCTGTGTAGCGGTCTCTTTCTGTGTAGTTGACCGTCTGTCTGTCTGTGTAGCGGTCTCTTTCTGTGTAGTTGACCGTCTGTCTGTCTGTGTAGCGGTCTCTTTCTGTGTAGATGACTGTCTGTCTGTGTTCCTGTCTGTCTGTTTGAATGGTATCTGATTGTTTTTTTGTTTACATCTATATCTAACAGTTTATTTAGACATCTGTCTTTCAGGAAATGATACACAGAAATCGCCCTGGATAGCTATCTCTATTGTTTATCTGTCAGTTAATCAGTCAGTAGCTGTCTGTTTGTATATCTGGCTTTTTATGTATTTGTATTTATGTATTTGTATATCTACCTGTTTGTTACCTCCACTTCCACATCTCAGTCTGTCTATCTGTTGCTATCTCTCTCTTTTCTCTCTCTCTTTTTCACACACACACACAGAGAGAGAGAGAGTGAGAGCTCTGATTCAGTGATACTAGAGTGAATAAGGTAAAGGTAAACAGAGATTGGAGGCAGGAATGCGCCACCTGCGTGTCTGTTATCGAGGGATTTGTATCTCCTCCATAACTGCCACTGCAGGATTACCTGTTCTTAAAGCTCTGAGTCACTACAGGCCTTGGCCTGTGCGCGCACCCCCCCCCCCACACACACACACAGCGCTTTTAATTTGACAAAAAGCTGGGATTTGCCCCAACAGTGGAGTCTTTATGATTTTTCATGTCATACTAATTTCCTGCTCAAAACAATACACACGTTCCGGTTAGCAGCCACATGGAGTAGGACGTGTTGGTTAGGTGCTCCGACAGTTTCGAACTTCTTCACTCCCTTATTCGTCTCTAAATGTTAAATTAAAATCTTAGTTGACAATAACTTTGTACTCTACCCCACGGTTATATGTTTTTTCATTTGCGATGGCTACCAGGAGTGTTAAAGCCGTGAAAAAGGACGACACTGCGACCCCTCTAACAGTCGAGGCTATCTCTGCGCTGTTAGAGCAACACCGTGATGCGTTAGCGGCGGAGTTTAAATCCTCGTTTAGTTTATTAGAAATTAAACTGGATCAGATTCAGGCCCAAGTAGCGGACCATGGACAGCGCTTACCGTCATTAGAACTCGCTACAGACGACCTGAGTCAGCGTGTGACGGAGCTGGAGAACATCTGCTCCGGACTTCGGGAAAACAACTTAAAGTTAACGTCCAAGGTTGTAGACTTAGAAGGCCGGAGCAGGAGACAAAACCTGCGTGTTCTGGGTCTCCCGGAAGGTTCTGAAGGTGGACTCCCTACCGAGTTCTTCTCCAAGTTTCTGTGCGAGGTGTTTGGGACTGAAACGCTTCATTCCCCGCCGGAGATTGACCGAGCCCACCGAATACCTGCATCCAAACCCGCTTCAGGACAGAGACCTCGGCCCGTCATTCTCCGCGTGCACCGGTACCAGGTGAAGGACCTTCTGATTCGGGAGGCTCGGCGGAGAGGGAAACTGGAATACCGCGGTCAGCAGCTCCGCATAGTGGAAGACTACGCTCCCGAAGTTTTAAACCAGCGAGCCGAGTATAGAGGAGTGATGAGCGAGTTATACAGCCGTGGTCTCCGGCCTTCTCTCCTGTATCCAGCGCGGCTCCGGATCACTCTCTCTACCGGACAGAAGAAGTGGCTCCGCTCGGTAGAAGAGGCGCAGAAACACATAGACAGTCTGCCGAAAACTGCGTAGTGCACTATATTATTATTATTATTATTATTTTAATACGCGATACTACAGTTCTCAGGAAAGTACCATTTTTAACTAAAAGTCTGGCCATGTTTACGTCTTTCCCGGTAAGAGTGTTGTGTTAAACTTGTAAAGGGGTTATTATTATTATTATTTTTATATTACTATTTTTTCTATTTTTAATCACGTGTGATTTACGTTTGTATATTTAGAGTTACAATGTGACGTGGGGGGAGGGGTGGTGGTGGTGTGTTTTTCTCTCATTGAGAGATTTCAGTATTGGAGTGTGGAAATGTTTTATTTATATATTTAATTATTAGTTTCTGTAAGTTGTGTCGGAGCAGAAGATGGGGTGGTTAGCAGCAGGAGGATTTGTTGGGTGAAGATGGAGGAAGGGAAGAGCTTGCTGCTCTGTTTGTTAGCAGCTATCTTTGTTTGTTGGGGTGTAGTGGGGTGTGTGGGGGAGGGGTGTGGGGGGGAGGGGTGGGGGATCTCCAAAGCCAGTATTGTGTTAGTTCTTTGTATACTGTGTATTTTTAACACGTTGTTCTGTGTTTTACACTTTAAGGCTGACGTCAGGCATCTTATTCATGTTTATCTACCTGCATTTTCTCTCAGGGAGAATGAATAGTTCTTTAAACTTTGTGAGCTGGAATGTTAAGGGTTTAAACCATCCGGTGAAGAGAAGGAAGGTGCTCTCACACCTTAAACAACTTAACACTGCAATCGCATTTTTACAAGAAACTCACATTCGCAGTTCTGATAATTCTCGCCTTATGTCACGTTGGGGTGGGCAGCACTACCACTCAACCTTTCAGGCCAAAGCTAGGGGTGTCTCAATTCTCATTAACCCAAACATCTCTTTTGAGCATCATAATGTTATTACGGATATACAAGGTCGTTATATCATTGTTTCAGGGAAGTTATTTAATACTAATGTAGTGTTGGCTAATTTATATGCCCCTAATTATGACGATGTCTCCTTCTTTGAACATTTTTTCTCTCTTCTGCCTGATCTGAGCTCATACTCTCTCATATTAGGGGGAGACTTTAACTGCTGTTTAGATCCATCACTTGACAGGTCATCTCCCAATCCTATTCCTCTGAGTAAATCCGCCACGCTACTTCAGTCCTATCTCTGCAGCTTTGGTATCTCTGACATATGGCGCTTCCTTAATCCAAAAAAGAAAGAATACTCCTTTTTCTCACATGTTCACCATACTTTCTCCAGAATTGATTATTTCTTTATAGATAATCAATTGATCCCAATGGTTACTTCTTGTGCTTATCAGAGCATTGTGATATCAGATCATGCTCCAGTTGTTATGTCTATAAAACTCCCCGATCTCCCTCAAGTTACTAAACATTGGCGCTTTAATTCATCGTTGCTGATGGAGGACGATTTTGTAAAATTTATGGAAGACCAGATCGTTTTTTTCTTCACCACAAATGAAACACCTGAAGTGTCACGTTTGGTTGTTTGGGATGCTCTGAAAGCCTACCTCAGGGGACAGATAATTTCATACACTGCAAATATGAAAAGGAAGGCATATAAAGAACGAAAAGATTTGACCAACCAAATTAAAGAAATTGACCAGCAGTATGCTCTATTTAAAAACCCTGATCTCTATAAAAAACGCGTAGAAGTGCAAACTAAGTTTGAACTTATTTCAACGCATGTAATTGAACGGCAATTATTAAAGAGTAGGAGCCAATTTTACATTCATGGTGACAAATCTGGGAAACTTTTAGCTAATCAGTTAAAAGGATTTAGAGCACAGCAACAAATTACGAAAATTCGGATGGAGGATGGTACCATCACTACGGACCATTCTAAAATTAATGATGCATTCAGGAATTTTTATTCTCGATTATATACTTCTGAGTTCCCAAAGGACCATAGTGCAGTTGAGAATTTCTTGACTCAACTAAATATCCCAACACTGTCCCCTGATTCTAGATTAAGGTTAGAAGAGCCCATATCACAAGAGGAAATCAGTTTAGCTATCTCCTCATTGCAATCTGGTAAGTCCCCGGGTCCTGACGGGTTCCCTGCAGAGTTTTTTAAATCATTCTCCTCATACCTTGCACCACAACTAGCTTTGGTTCTATCTGAATCTTTCAAGCAAGGTAAGATGCCTGCGTCATTTAATGAGGCTCGCATCACCCTCATAGCAAAGAAGGATAAGGACCCAACAGAGTGCTCCTCATATAGACCAATCTCTCTTCTTAATGTGGATGTTAAAATCCTTGCTAAAGTCTTGGCTCGTAGATTAGAGAATGTTCTACCCTCTATTATATCTGAGGACCAGACCGGTTTTGTTAAAAATCGTTACTCTTACTTTAACATTCGACGCCTTATGGATATCTTGTACACACCATCAGAGGAGACCCCTGAGTGTGTCCTTTCTTTGGATGCTGAAAAGGCTTTTGATCGTGTGGAATGGGAGTATTTATTCAGGGCTTTAGAAAAATTTAATTTTGGTCCAAGTTTTATCACTTGGGTTAAATTATTATATTCAAGCCCCACTGCCTCAGTTCTGACAAATGCTCAGCAGTCTCAACCATTCAGTCTTCAGCGGGGAACTCGTCAGGGATGTCCCCTTAGCCCATTGCTCTTTAACCTCGCCATTGAGCCACTAGCAGTTGCATTCCGAAGCTGTAGAGATATATCTGGGATTTGGAGGCAGGGAGAAGAACATAAAGTTTCCCTTTATGCGGATGATCTTCTACTTTTTTTATCGAATCCAGTCTCCTCTCTGCCACCTGTGCTGTCATTGCTCAGGGAATTTAGCTATTTTTCAGGATATAAATTAAATTTGCACAAAAGTGAACTTTTTCTGCTAGATAATACAGCAGTAACAACTGGTATGCACAATTTTCCATTCAACATTGTGAAAAATCAGTTTACCTATCTTGGTATTACAATCACAAGGAAACATAAACACCTCTTTAAAGAAAATTTTATTAGGTTGTTGAACCAAACAAGAAAGGACTTGGGACGATGGTCACCACTGTCCATGTCCCTGGTGGGCCGCATTAATGCCATTAAAATGAGTATTCTCCCTAAATTTTTATATCTCTTTCAGTCTGTACCTGTTTTTATTCCCAAATCTTACTTTGGCGCTTTAGACTCAATTATATCTTCTTACCTTTGGAAAGGTAAACATCCACGATTGAATAAGTCCCTACTTCAAAGATCTAAAAGAGACGGTGGCATGGCTCTACCTAATTTTCGTTTCTACTACTGGGCAGCAAACATTCGATCTGTCATCTTTTGGTCATATTTTCATAACCAACCTAATCGGCCTGCCTGGGTGGAAATGGAGATAAAGTCTGTCAAAAATCTCTCTGTCTCTGCACTCCTTGGATCTGCTCTCCCCATCCCCTCAATTAAATTAATCAATAACTCAGTAGTGGTGCATACCTTGAGAGTATGGGCTCAGTTCAGAAAGCACAGCGGTCTTCTAGGCTTCTCTCTGTCCAGTCCTATCGTCTCTAACCATCTCTTCCAGCCTTCTTTACATGACTCAGTGTTTCAGGAATGGTACAATAAGGGCATCAAGCTTTGCAAAGACCTGTTCGTTGACCATAAGTTTGCATCATTTGAACAGCTTTCCGAGAGGTTTAACTTACCCAATTCTCATTTTTTCAGATATCTGCAAGTAAGACACTTCATTCGCTCTTTAATACCAAATTTCCCTGAGGCTCCTGCTGCAAACATTCTAGATAACCTCCTCTGTTTGTCTCCGCTGCGTAAAGGCCTAATATCCACTATTTATGGTGGATTGATGGCTTCGAGTCACACCCCTCTGTGTAAAATTAAAACTGCTTGGGAGAAGGATTTAAATTTGTCACTATCAGATGATACTTGGAATTCAATTCTTAAACATATCAACTCAACCTCCTTATGTGCCCGCCACTCTTTATTACAGTTTAAGGTTGTACACAGGGCTCATTTCTCCAAACTTAAACTCTCCCGTTTTTACCCAGACATTGATCCTTGCTGTAATAAATGTAAAAGCGGAGAGGCGTCTCTTATTCATATGTACTGGACATGCCCGAATTTGGAAAAATTCTGGAGGGATGTTTTTAAGACCCTGTCCTTCATATTGAATTGCAATCTTGAACCAGACCCTCTGATTGCTCTTTTTGGTGTCACTGGAGAAGAGGGTAAGAGTCTAAGTCCAGCCAAAAAGAGATTGTTATCTTTTGCGACACTCCTGGCCAGGCGTTCTCTTTTATTCAAGTGGAAGGATGCCACGTCACCCACTCACGCCCAGTGGCTCAGAGATATCATGTCCTGTCTGTCCCTGGAGAAGATTCACTATTCAATTCATTACCCAGACTTTAAATTTCAACAGGTGTGGGGGCCCTTCCTTCACTTTTTTCATATACATTTATAGTTTGATTCCTGTCTTATTTAATTACTTGTTTGTTTGCTTTCTTTCCCCTTTTTATTCCTCTTTGTTTATTTATTTTTTGCACGTAGAACCAAAAAACTTCCAGCTCCATATTCTTTTTTCTTTTTTGGTTTCTCTCAATGCCTGGCGTTTAGCCTTTCATATGCTTGTAAAACTGGCTTGGAGTCGGGGAGGGACGGGGTGGGAGCTATAGGGTTTATAAGGGGATTATAAAACCTGCATTAAAATATTACATGTTTACCCTGTTTTATCCCTGTTAAAATCAATAAAAATATTGTTGAAAGAAAGATGCACTTCCAAAAAAAAAAAAAAAAAAAAAAAAAAAAAACAATACACACAAGAGGGAAACACTGATATACCCTCATAAACACTGACAAACACCTTTACACACAGATAAACCCTGATAAACACTAATACACATTGATAAACACTAACAAACACCGATAAACACTAACGAACAGATAAAGCCAGATAATCACTGATGAACTCTGATAGACACTAATAATAACTGATAAATAAACACTGATAAACACTGATAAAAAACTGAAAAACATTGGCAAAAAACAATAATTAAATATTAGTGTTTATCATTGTTTAGCAGAGTTTTTTCATTTGTGTTTTAATAAACACAAATGAACACTAGCAAATTCTAATAAAAAACTAATGACAAAAACATGACTAAACACTGGTAAACACTAACAGACACTGATAAACACTAATAAATACTAATAAACACTAACAAACACTGATAAACCATAGTAACCACTAATAAACACTACATGTTAATAAACACAGACAAACACTAATAAACACTGACAAACATGAAGGGAGGTGGAGCGTTATTTACCTTTAGGCATTTGGCAGACGCTCTTATCCAGAGCGACTTACATTTTTTATCTCATATCATTTAAATCTGGTGGGGCTTACCTCGACGCATAGCCTCGGCTCTAGATCCATATTCCTGGATAGGGGTTGGACTTTGGTCTCCTCCGGAGTTGGCCAGGGTGTGAGGTGCCAGGCCGGTATGGGGTTACTCACGAGTAACCGGTTGAGCGCCATGACGTTGGAGTTTACTCCAGTGGACAAGAGGGTCGCCTCGCCTCTCTGTGCCTGAGGACCATGGGGGTGGGGGAGGGGGGCACTTACTGTGGTCTGTGCTTATGCTCCAAACAGCAGTTCAGAGTATTTTTCTTTCTTGGAGACTGTGACTGGAGTACTGCATCGGGCTCCAGTAGGGGATTCCATAGTCTTTCTGGGGGACTTCAACGTTTAAACCAAAGTGGTCTTTTGTTATTGGATTTCTGTGCTAGTCATGGATTCTCCATAAGAAATGCCATGCTCAAATATAGGGATGCTCATAAGCGTACTTGGTACCAGAGCACCTTAGGCCGAAGGTCACTGATCAATTTTGTGATCATATCATCTGACCTGAGGCCATATGTCTTGGACACTCAGGTAAAGAGAGGGGCAGAGCTGTGGTGAGTTGTGAGTTGTTGAGCTGTGGAACATCTGGTGGTGAGTTGGTTCAGGTGGCAGGGCACTGGATAGACCACTATCACTGGATAGACCTGGTCAGCCCAAATGGGTAGTACGAGTAAATTGGGAACGTTTAGGGGAAGCCCCTGTCCAAGTGGCCTTCAACTCTCACCTCCAGTGGAGCTTTTCCAGCATCCTTGTAGGAGCTGGGAACATTGAATCAGAGTGGTCAATGTTCAAAGTTTCTATTGCTGAAGCTACAGCTGTGAGCTGTGGTCTTAAGGTTATGGGTGCCTCAAGGGGCAGTAACCCTCAAACAGTGTGGTACACCTGTGGTTAGGGAATACAGTACTTGTGGTTAGGGAAGCTGTACGACTGAAAAAGGAGTCCTTCAGGGATATGTTATCCTGGACCGGTGGGCTCGGAGGACAGCAGCAACAGCGGTAGCAGAGGCAAAGCAGTGGGTGTGGGAGGAGCTCGGACAATCCATGGAGATGTAGTTTCGGGCAGCACCAAGGTGCTTCTGGAAAACCATCCGGCACCTCAGGAAGGGGAAACGGGGAGCCACCCAAGCTGTGTACAGCACTGGGATGGGACACTGCTGAACAATGTGGATTCTGTCTGGTCGTGGAACAGCGGACCAGCTTTTTACTCTTGCAGTACTACATGTGTTTTGTAGATTTGGAGAAGGCATATGATCGGGTTCCTCTAGATTTTCTGTGGGAGGTACTGCGGGAGTATGGGGTGATGGGGTCACTTCTCAATGCCATCCAATCCCCTTATGCACAAAGTGAGAGCTGTGTTTAGATTCTCGGCAGTAAGTCAGACTTGTTTCTAGTGGGTCTTGGCCTCCGCCAGGGCTGTGGCCTGTCACCAATCCTGTTTGTGATTTTCATGGACAGGATATCCAGGCACAGTAGTGGAGGAGAGGGTCTGCAGTTTGGTGAGCTAAGGATTGCATCGCTGCTTTTTGCAGATGATGTGGTCCTGATGTCATCATCAGTTTGTGACCTGCAGCGCCTGTTGGATCGGTTTGCAGCTAAGTGTGAAACGTCAGGGATGAGCATCAGCACCTCGAAGTCTCTGGCCATGGTTCTCAGCGGGAAACCCAGGTCTACTCCAGGTAGGGAGCGAGTTGTTACCCCAAGTGAAGGAGTTTATGTATCTTGGGGTATTGTTTACGAGTGATGGAACAGGGGCGGCATTGCAGTCTGTACCGCACTGTTGTGACAAGAGTTGAGCCAAAAGGAAAAGCTTCCAATCTACCGGTCAATCTTCGTTCCAACCCTCACCTAGCTGGCTTTTTCGCTTAGAGATAAGAAGCTCAGTCATCCATGAGAAACTCATAGTAGTCCTTCAGGTAGAGCCGCTACTCCTTTGCATGGAAAGGAGTCAGTTGAGGTGGTTCGGGCATCTAGTAAGGATGTCACCAGGACGCCTCCCTAAGGAGGTGTTCTTGGCACGTCAAGCTGGAAGGAGACCAAGGACTAGATGGAGAGACCAAGGACTAGAGTCAGAAACTGACAAACATTGATAAAAACTAATGAAAGCTGGTAAATGCTGAAATAAAATGATAAACACTAATAAACACTGCTAAAACCATGATAAACATGCATCCAAAACCTAGTAAACACACAAGAATAAACATGCATCCAAAACCTAGTAAACACACAAGAATAAACATGCATCCAAAACCTAGTACACACACTGGAAAACACTGTTAAAAGCTACTAAACACAGATAAATTAATAAATAATGGTAATAACACTAATAAATGCTATTAAACACTATTAAATGTAGAAAGGAATGGGTAAACAATGGTAAACAAAGGAAGACATTGATAAATGCTTGTAAACACTGAAAACACTAGTATTCACTAGTACACTAACACTCAAACATTGGAAAATTCTGAGAAATGCTGATGAAAAACAGCACTAAAAGGTACTGGTAAATACTAGTAAACCCTGATTAATATCAGTAAATGCTGATAAATGTTAATAAATGCAAAACACTGGTAAACACTTTTTAATGCTGGTAAATGCTGATAAACACTAGTACACACTTATAAATGCAAGAAAACACTAAGAGACATTAGTTAAACCCTAATTAACACTTTGAAATGCTAGTACATCTAGTAAATGCTGATAATCACTCATAAAAGCTGGTAAACATTGACAATATTAAACATTATTAAGCCCTATAACCACTGGAAAAGGCTAGTAAACACTGGTAAATATTGATAATCAGTGGTAAACACTAGTTAACTCTTATAAACCTTAGTAAATGATTTTAAATGCTGATAAAACCTGACAAATGCAAGTAAACACTACGTAGTGAGTTGGTAAACACTAGTAAACACTTATAAATTGTGGTACACATTGATGTACACTTGTAAACGCTAGTTACCTCTGATAAACATAAATAAATGCTTATAAATGCATTGTGTTAAAGCTCTGCGTTACTGATTGGAATGTCGTTGGTTCAAGCCCTGAACCATGTTGCAGCTGTTGGGCTCCTGGGCAAGGCCCTTACCCCTTTCTGCCCAGGGGGCACTGTATCCTTGTGGACCCTGTGCTCTGTCCGCAGCCTTACAAAGCTGGGATGTGTGAAGAATATAGAATGCCACTGTGTAATGTACTGAGAAATGAAGGTTTAAGCTTAAAATGCAAACGCTAGTTAATGACAGAAACCACTAATAAGTACTGATAAACACTGATAAATACTAATAAACATTGGCAGAGGTGTCAAGTAATGAAGTACAAATACTTCGTTACCTTACTTAAGTAGAAATTTTGGGTATCTATACTTTACTGGAGTAATTATTTTTCAGCCGACTTTTTACTTCTACTCCTTACATTTTTAAGCAATTATCTGTACTTTCTACTCCTTACATTTTAAAAATAGCCTCGTTACTCTATTTTTATGATCAGAACGCGCAACCCCCCCGGTCGCATGATAAGAACGCGCACAACGCACCCCCCCTCCCCCCGTCGCATGATCAGAAAGCGAGACCTTAATGCTTTTGTTGCCCCTCACTTTTACTTTTATACTTTAAGTAGTTTTGAAACCAGTACTTTTAAACTCTTAAGTAAAAAGCTTGGGTTGATACTTCAACTTCTAAAGAAGTATTTTTGAACCCTAGTATCTATACTTCTACTCAAGTAATGAATGTGAATACTTTTGACACCACTGAACATTGGTAAGTGCTTATAAATGTTGGTAAACCGATAAACGCTGATAAGTGCTTGTGAACAACAGTAAACAGGTATACAAATGAGAAACGATAGTAAATATGGGTAAACGTCAGAAAATTGTAGTAAATGCTAGTAAACACTGATAAATGCATTGGTAGACATGGGTAAACACTAATAAACACTGAGTAAATGTGGTAAATGCTGCTAAACACTTGTAAAACTGCTAAACGCTGGAACATGTGAGTACATATATGACACACAGTGATAAGCATTGATAAACACTAGTAAACACTGGTAAATGCTGAAGATCACCAGCAAATGGAAGTGAACGGTAGTAAACACTGATAAATAAGTTGGCAAATACTGTATATACTGATGAACACTGATAAGGAATGTGAATGTAAACACACTTTTAAACACTGATACACACAGATAAGGATATATATGTTAGTATACACCGAGTGTGAGTGCTTCCGTTCCCCTGGAAGGGATGAGGAAACATGCGGTGTTTAAAGCTCATGACTTTATTCACCGAGATCCATTTTTTAAACCCACAGACAGTCAAGGTGTTCGATGCTGCAGGTAGTATTTACTGTTTCAGCTTCCTTTTACTAATTTCTGCCTGTTGCTGAACAAATCCTAAGAACCACTGTAGTGTGTTTAGCTGCGTGGGGTTTTATTTATCATGGACTTTATTCTTTTATCCTTTAAGACGTTAATGAAATGATGTTCATAATGAGAAAGTGCTGTCCAAACAGGTAACAACCAGACAAAGGACGAGACGTTTGACTATTTTAACCCTCTGTGTGTGTGTGTGTGTTTGTGTTTGAGAGAGAAACTTGTATCCCTGAAAGAAAAGAAAAAAACACAGGAAGTTTATGAACTAAACACTGAACCTTCACTAAGTCTGCAGTACTACTGTAGAGCTGACCTGATCACTTACCTTTACAAACTTCACCTTGAGAAACACACTGCAGCGACACTAAATATTTGTTTGCCTGTGATTTTTTTGTTTGTTTATTAAGGTGTTCCTTTATAGACATTTGTTTTTTTCAGCTTGTTTGAGAGCTTGACATGCAAGTGTTAGCCTACCGCACACACACAGCCAGTCAGATGGAGAGTAACATGTCAACTAATGGAGGAGAACAGGACACACAAAATCCTCACATTTTCCGACAGAGCGACCCATTCAGGTGCAAACAGGGGAAAAAGACAAGAGGAGTGGCGCCCCTGACACACATGCACGCATGCACACACACACACCTCTGAAACCAGTCAGAACCAAACTAATTTCCATGCTGCGTGTAAATCCTCAGCATTCCTGTCTGCTCGTCTGGACAAAGTTTAAACACATTCAGAAATCACAGCAAGCAGATCAAATCTCACACTGTTTAGGTCAGATGAAGACTGGATTCAAATCCCTGAAGAAAACATATTGACACACACAGACACACATAGTTTAATAATAAAATACATTCAATTTGCTTCATTATTTATGAAAATGTTTTAATTAAAACATGGATTTACATCACACATTATATGGTTTTAAAACCAAATTTAATTCTTAACTTTTAAGTACAGTAATTAAAAAGAAAATCACAATTTCTACTTACTGTACACTGATCAGCCATATTAATGAACCCACGGACAGGTGAAGTAAGTAACATTGCTCAGCTGGTTGCAGTGGTACCTGTCAGGGGGTGTGAGATATCAGGCAGCAGGTGAACAGTTAGGTCTCACAGGTGATGTGTTAGAATTAGGAAAAATGGGGAAGTATAAGGGCCAGATTGTGGTATCCTAGACAACGGAGTCAGAATGTCTCCAAAACTGCAGCTCTTGTGTGATGTTCTCGGTCTGCAGTGGTCAGGACCTACAGTACCAAAAAGGGTTCCAAGGAAGAACCACAGAGTCATGGGCTTACAGAGGTCACAGTGTGGAGTGATGGCTGGCCCTTGTAGTCCAATCCCACAGAGCTATTTGGCTCAAATTGATGAAAAAGGAGTGATAGAAAGGAATGGCACTTTCTTGTGTATGTGACCCGTGTCCTCCACCAACACACCAACAATGGACAAGTGAGCATCAGAACTGGACCACGGAGAATGGAAGAAGGTGGCCTGGTCTGAAGGATCACGCTTTCGTTACATCACTTTGAAAACTGTGTGTGTGTGTGTGTGTGTGTGTGTGTATTGCTTACTTGAGGAAGAGGAATGGATGCTACTTTGACAAGTACCACCTACCTAAACCCTGTTACTGACTGAGTTACACTTCTTAATTGAGACGGTGTTCCCTAATAGCAGTGACCTCTTTCAGCAGTATAATGCACTGCACACATTGTTCAGGAACTATTTGAGGAACCTCACAAAGAGTTTTAGGTGCTTACTCGGACTGCTAACAGGAGCGGAGTCTATTTTATTATGATCTCTAAAACCTTAAATTGTGCAAATGTTACAAAAGTAATAATCAAATATACAATATTCACTAAAATGATGACCACATTTCTTTGTAAAGTGTTAAATAGTAAACAAGTAGTGTTTTTTCACCAGGTCTATAAATTTTGTAGTTTTGCATTTTATGCTAATTATTGCAATATTTACATCTGATATTTTTCATTGTGTCTTACAGTATCTTTAAACCCATCTCTGTGTGAGTTTGTGTTGCTGCATGTTGTGCACAACTGTACAGAGGTGTTTAGCACCAAGTGTTCAATGTGTAATCCTATTTAAGCTCACATCAGGTAACACCAGCTTAGGATCAGAGTCAGTTTGCATAATTTATCGTGTAGCCTCTAAAGGAGTTCAAAGAAAAACCTGAAAGCTCACGGAATTTGTGTTTCAGATAAACAGCCTTACTGTATGTGTGAACTTATAACATTGTTCGAAAGCAATCACTGACAGCTGTGAATTATCACGTGAAAGAGAAATAAACGCAAAAAGAATATTTTCTGAAAATATTTTCCTGACAAATCGTGTGTGTGACTTTTTTTTCCTGTTATGGCTGAGACAATATTAGGTTATGGATGTAAAAACGATCTGCTGTTTTTTGTGTTACAGATGGGACATTTTTGTACTACATATGTGTTTTGTGTTACGTTTTGATTTTACAGATGTGACATTTTTGTGAAAAAGTAAAAGACAAGTAAAAGTTGTAAAATTTTGTTTGAAGTTGGCTTTTGTGTGGAAAAAAGAGCAATATGTAAAATGTGTCTTTTTTTCATACAATGCAAACTTTACTGAAAAATATTTGTATGTCACTAAACAAAGTAACACAATACTTAACATGCAGACAAAAACAAAACCCTTAGCTGCTGACTTCCTGGGTGTATACCTGAACATCCTCTATGAAGTAGTAAAGTTTAAATGTGAATAAATAATAAAAAATAACGTAGATGATATCAGTGTTCATGAAGCATTTTTTATTGTATTAAAGTTTTTTTTTTTTGTATTTCTACATGCAGTCACACTAAACTAATTGACAGGTTTTTAAGCATTTTTTATTGTATTAAAGTTTTTTTTTTTTGTATTTCTACATGCAGTCACACTAAACTAATTGACAGGTTTTTAAGATACCGCAATGACAATGACATGCTTCTTATAAACACTTTTTACTTAGTGCAGCTTTACTGCAATGCTGTAAAAGACAGTGTAAGTTACACAGAATTACACACCAAAGCTCGAACAAGCTTATTAGATTAGCGTGACGCAGTGACGACGTTGCCTCAGTTCAGACTTTTCTCAAGGATCTGCGAAGACAGTAAGTTATTACAGAAACTTTTATAAACCCTTGTTTAGCTTCTAATACTCAGACACATATGAGCAAATTTATTAAAAATATAGTTATGAATAAAACTTTCACTTTGATTTTTTTTTTATCTGTAAAGAATCATTTAAAATCTAAAGATCAGTTGAAATCCTCAAGGGATAAATTAAAACAATTCAACTTTACATTGGTAAATATGTACAATATAGAAACCATACAGTATTTTGGTATAGTAGTATATTTTAAGTATTTGTTTTTGTAAAAATTTAAATAATGTTTAGTTAAACAAATTAATAATAATACACATTTTATAAAATCTGTGTTTAAACATTTATTGATTTATTTCATTGTTCCGTAAGTTTCTGGGCGTTTCTTCATAACACAGGACACGATGATGGAAGGGTTTACAGAAATGTGTCGACTGTGTAAAATGAATCTCCTGATCAGATTTCTAAGTTGTTTCAGTGTGAAAGCTTCAGTGCCGATTTCTCAGCTCGGGTGACTGAACTCTGTTTGAGCTCCATATCCAAATACTGTACATGGTAATTAAATATTTAATATTGGAACAATAATCCACAATCACATTAATCACAATGTACACTGTTGTGATATGACGTGTTACTTTTATATTTGCTATTTTATTCGTATCACTTTTGACCAATATATTTTTATATATTAATTTTTTATGTTTGTTCATGATGTTCAGATTTTCCTTTTTTATATTTTTAGATTAATGTTGTGTAATGGTGATTAAACGGTTGTGTGTGTGTGCTCTGTGTGCTCTGACTCGGCTGCAGCATCTGACTAGATGTTTTACAGTCACATTAAATATACATCACATAAAATGTTATATCATTTCTATCTGTTATCGCCCAAATGAGGATGGGTTCCCTGTTGAGTCTGGTTCCTCTCAAGGTTTCTTCCTAATTCCATCTCAGGGAGTTTTTCCTTGCCACCGTCGCCGTCACCCTTGGCTTGCTCATCAGAGAAATTTCATTAATTCGTCTCATTATTATGATCTGCACATTTTTCTCACACATACACACTTCCAATTATTTTCTTTTCTATAATTATTATTATTATTTGTTTTTATTTATTTATTTATTTATTTTTATTATTTATTTCATTTTTGTGAAGCTGCTTTGAGACAATGACCATTGTTAAAAACGCTATATAAATAAAATTGAATTAAATATAAAAGTGTATAATATTAAATGTCTCTTTTGATAGTTGTTAGTTGTACATTCTTTTGAATGTAGTTTTTTTACATACAAGTTTAACCAGTTTTTATTTTACTTTGTATGATTTCCATTGTTCTATTTAATTTAAAAATATTAACAAATATTAATTTATTTTTTAAATCCCAGATTCTCATTTTTTTTTTTCCTTTTTATATACAGTAGGTTTATTATATCTGTGTGATGATGTTGGTGTTCAAAAAGATTTGAGGTTTCATACGCTGGATTAGCACACAGTATTAATCTAGATCACAAACTTTATCACTTGAATACTTATCGAAAGTGTGTGTGTGTGTGAGAGAGAGAGAGAGAGAGAGAGAGAGAGAGAGTTCTCCTTCTGAAATGCCACGTTTCTACAATAAAGCTGCAGCACATTATTTTTATTCTGACTGTGACAAAATGGTTTGAACATATTTACGTATGCATTTGATTTACTAATGTTCTTGTTGATGTCTTGGTGATTAACAAATCCCATCTCATTAAACTCTTTAACCTCCGTCTTCCCCTCTAACACTTTTTTAAAAAAAGCAAAAACAGAAGTAGCCCTTTGTTGTGTTTTGCGTTCCCCAGTGCTGACCTGCTGTTGACTCCAGATGCGGTCCTGACTGCCATACCCCAGACGCACTTAAATAAACACACTTTGAATACACACCAACTGGATTTTTCTTCGGTTTCTTCGCTTCCTCTCCCATTTTCTTTCAAGACATTATATTGTTTCTTCTGCGACACTGAAGGCTAAAGGATTTGAGTAATCGTTGTGGAATTATCGAAACGTACTGCACATTTAAATACATGTACGTGAGAGACAGGAATGCCTTTAAGACTTTCATTGTTAAGTAAATTACTAAGCTACTTTTTCTTCAGAGGGTTTCATTGTGCCGTATAAATGTAATCATTTCCGTCTTTTTTATTTTTAAACTAAAAGTTGAATTTTGCATTAATTAAAAGTATTACTTTGCACTTAACACCATATTAAATATTTTGTTACGTCAATATTTAAAAACCTAAATATGTTCATGTTTACTTTAATGCATATTTTACGTTAATACTTTAATGTATGTTTAAGCACTTACACTGAACTTAGTCCTGACCGACATTCATAATGTGCACATTCATAAATGTGCTCGCATTTATGAATGTCATCCTTATTTATTCCTCATTTTTCGCTACGCAAAGTACGCTGTCTAGAGAAGGTGATATCTAAACAACTAAACCTCCCTCACTTTACTCAGAATTTTTACTACAGAGGAGCTTAAATTCTTTAGGTCCCCAAAAACCAAATAGTGAAACAAATGAAATAAATGTGTACTCGTTTCTAACATTTAAATCACAAATACATTGATTTCCATTCACCGTCTTTCAGCGGGGGTGCGCTAAGGGATTTCGTGCGCACACTTCGGCTCAGGTGGCTGTGCAATCGAGAGTTCTCTGAATGGTGAAAGTTTGAAGTGTGTTCTCGTCTGCAGGTGGCTGCAGGATGGAGGGTTCGCTGCATAGTGAACGTTAGCCGAGGGGCCGAATCCACCGCTTCAGTTATGTAAACTGCTGAAGGCTGAGAGACACTCAACCGGCACGACGCTTTGCATTGTCACTGAGGGGGGTCGAGCGAATGCAAACACACACACACACACACACACACACTATGACCTGTCAGAGTCAGAAAAAATATACACAAAGCAAAGAAAACCAGTAATTATAGACCACACACACACACACACACACACACACAACACAGTGCAAACATATACAAAGCCACTTAATAAAACAAACCTTATAAACTGTTCTAACATTTAAAAAAAAAATCACAGTTACTTATTTGAAATAGTTATTGTTCTTGTTTATATTCAGCGATTTCATGAGCATAGTTTTAATTGTAAAAATTATAATTAATTTTTAGTAATGTTTAAATAACTCCAGTCATATTTTTTTTAAACTGTGTTTACACTAACTAGCAGAAATGTGTCTTTTTATCACTATTTATTAAAAATATAATACAACACTGTAAACTCTGCCTGTAATGTTTTTACTAAAAACATCTGTACTATAGTATTTTAAAAATAACGCTGAAAGATAAAAGACTATCGTTGTGTTTGATAAAACTGAACATGACCTGATGTGTAACATTATGTTACTCATCAAAGCAAATATATCTGTTCGCATTATGCTTTTTTTCTTTAATGTCCAGCGTATTAGAAATGAACGCTGACGTATTGTAGAGAGAGAGAGTGTGTGTGTTTCAGCCAGCGCCCTGTTGATGCCGTCATTCTGTTGCTCCTCCTATGAGGACATACACACACCTGCACACACACACACACACACGTGCATAAATCAGCTGGGTCTTTTGTTTTCGATAAAACACTTGGATAAATGTGGGTTATAATAAAATATCTCAGACATCAATAATTTGATTTATTTCATCTATAGAGATGAAACGTTCATCCTTCCAACTTCTAAAACGTTTCCATCTACAGGGGGAGTAAATGTTAAGATTCTTTAGGTCATTTGCGATTTCACTGAATAAAAAACGATGCACTTGAATATCCTCAGATCCACACTTAACCAAATGTATTCCCTGAGACCAGTGTTAATTTACTGATTATATAAAATGAATTTTAACAGAATAAACAAGCTTGGGGAACATAAAATGTGATGATTTTCATGTTAAAAAGCAGCGCTTGAAATAACTTAAGTTAAAGCTAAAATTGCGGGCTGGAAACTCTTCTAATAATTAACAAATTAACGAAATAAGTAACTATAGAAGGACAACTGCCGAGTTCTTATGTAATCATTGTAGATGTGACAAAAAGTTAAAGCACAAATTTACTAGAAAAACGTGTCTAGTAATGTGTCTGAAGGAGTTCAATCAGTCAATCAATCAATCAATCAATCAATCAATCTTCATTCTTTTGTTTCTCGTCTTGCCGCTCTCCTGGTTATTTTCTATCTCACTTCCATCTCTCCTTGTTCGCTTCCTTCCTTGCATCTTTTCCCAAAATATCTCATCATATTAATTATCATCTAAATCACTAGAATTCCACTGTCCAACAGTAGGCCACGCCCCTCACCTGAGCAGTTTCTGTGTTTCTCCATCATGTTCTTTTGTTCAAATGTATAGATATGACTCAGTACGTGTTCATGCATAGTTAAGCCGGAGGTGTGGTTCTCGACAAGAACATTTAATTAGGCTACTGTCCTTGTCCTAATATATTGGAACAAAGCATTTATTAATCAAAGCATGTCTGACTTCAGTACAATTGGTGGCGATATGCCCCTATTTATCTTGTTAGTTTACCTATTATCATGTCAAACAGCAGACAATCAGTTTAGCTAGTGACAAACTAATAGCTATAATTAAGAGGAGCTATGGAGCGTATGCAGAACGCCTCTGCCGATACCCGTGTCTGACTGAGGTATAGGTGCAGGAACAGCTTAAGTCCCAACCGCAGTATCGGAGACGCTCGATTTAGTACGACTTCGGTCAGAATAACATTTATTTATTTATTTTAAAAATCCAGTTTTAATCAGACTAACATAACATTCTGACTGAAAGAGGGAAAACACAATGATGAGTCTGTCTGACACACACACACACACACACACACACACACACACACACACACACCTTCTGAGAGATTGTCAGTAATTAGCTCTTCATTATTTCTCATCAGAATGCGTGCAGGCCGGTGTGCAGGCGTGTGACCCTCCACTCCATCAGTGTTGTAATGTCAACATATCAGTCTTAAAACATTGATCCTGAGAGTGAATCACAGGATAAACAAGTCTGTATCTGTCCTCACAGTGTATCTCTCTCTCACACACACACACACACACACACACACACACACACACACACACACACACTGCAGATCTGCCTGCCAAGGCAGTGACTCAAACCCTAAAATACCTCAAAGAAAGTATGAGCTTTACCATTTAATAAACATAAAATAACTAACAAGCAGATTAATAATAATAATAATAATAATAATAATAATAATTATTATTATTATTATAGTAGTAGTATTTCTATGGCAACAGTTTAACACATACAATATAACTCATACAATCCTTAAGTTAAAATAAACCTAAAATACTCAAAGTATATTAAAAATGAAATTGTCACATTATTTTACATAAAAAAAATATATAGGTTATATTTGTAAATATTTTTTAGAAAATAGATTGACACTACTGTACATACTTTTATTTATTTATATTTTATCTTCCTTGCTGCAACAGTATTATTTATTATTATTTTAAAATTATTATTATTATTATTATTATTATGTATATATTTTTTATCTGCCTTTCACAATACTACTTTTTAAAACGGTGTTTGTTTTTATTACATTTACATATCTGCTTTTTAGGGCCCAAGCTCTTTTTTGTTTCTTTGTTTGTTTAAAGAAAGTAAACACATACAGTATACTGTATACTGTATACTGATATCACAGCAGTGAGGGACGTGTAGAAGAGCAGAGTTTTCACCGATTGTCGAGTACAGGAGTGTCCGTGTGCGCAGTGGGGCAGATGTTGTGTAGAGAGAGCATTTGCGTGTTCTCTGCTCGCTCTCCAGCGTAAAGAAAGAAGGTAGCCCTTTGCATGGCCTATAATAACAAACTCTGGTTTACATAATCCATTAAAGCACATCCCATATGTGTATGGTGTGTGTATAAGAGGCTCTTCAGAGATTTCTGGGGTAAGTTATCCATGATATAAGAACGAGTGTGTGGTTGCATTGACAGTGTGTGTGTGTGTGTGTAAAATGAGAGCAGGCAGTGAGTGCTGAGAGCAAGTGTGTAGAAATCTCTCAAATCCATATGGTTTGTTACACTCAGACTTTACTTGGGAAGTGTGTTAGTGTGTGTGTGTGTGTGTGTGTGTGTGTGTGTGTGTGTGTGTGTGTGTGTGTGTGTGTGTGAGATCATGGGAAAACCCCACACTAGCTGTGAGCTCATAGCTGTGGCTGACGTCCTACAGATTTTAAAGTTAAAAATAAAATCGAGATAAATTGTGAGATCTTTGGTTGCCTTTACTGTGAAAAAGCAGCCAAAATTATTTAATTCAAAAACAATTTCAAACAATTTTTGTAGGAACACACACACTAACCTGGTTGCAGGTTCGCACACCCTTTCACGAACACATTAGTTCATTATTTTGGGGTGAGACGCTACAGACTCCACGTTCAGCATCATGCTCACCTGTCTTCTCCTCCTTGGATTGCACTCATGGATGGTTTTAATCTTAATGGTTTGAATGTTATGGCTAATCAGTGTGTACAACTACACAATGCACATAACTACACATTACACATCTTACATACAACTACACAATGTACAAACACACAGACTAAATACAAGTGCACATCACACACAATTACACAAAACAAACATTACATATAACTTACACACAACACACAACTGCACACAGCTCACATAGCAGGACAAAAAACAAACATCAGTACACAGTGCTTACGGAGAGTGGATCACTATAAACGGTGTGTGTGTGTGTACAGTAAAGAAACAAATAAAAAACAAACAAACATATGAAATATGAAAAATAAAGGAAAGAATAGGTAGAGGAGAGTAGATTAGTCTTCGGCTCGGGAATCAGAGCGTGGATTTTAAACATGAACTATTCCCTGAGCCGAGTGACACGTCATTGTGGGATTAGTGTTTAGTAACAAAGGAATAAAAGACAACAGTATAAACGTAAGTGTGTGTGTGTGTCCAGGTCCTCACCTCTTCGTGCCTTGTCTGAAATAAATGTGAAATCACAGTGATTTGCATTCTGTTAAAACAGCGCATTGTGACATTTACATCTTTTCACACAGCTGCAACCACCAGATGTGCGCAAAACACACACCATCGCACTACTGACAAAACACACACCCCTCCGCATTACCACTAAATGCCGCCATTAGGGGCCGGGGCTGACAGGGGCTCTCGGTAAACACACACCACACAGCCACAATGACACAGAGAAAAATTTAAAGTGTAGAGGATGGATGGAAAAAAAAAAACTAACAATGAAAAGTGCATTACAGTTAAGTTTATTTTTGCAATTTAAAATAACACTACGTTTACTTATCGACTGCATGGGTAATTATTTAATAAAGATGATTATATAAGGATTAACTTGGGTATATTTTTTGGATAGATTTTGTAAATATTTTCATTTTTCATTAAATATTACATGTTGTATAACTCAATAAATTAGAAGCTGTTAGATCTACCAGTCTAGTGTAAGCATATTCTTATTTAGATTAAAATTCTGTAACTGCATTTAATAATTGCTACCATTTAAAAAAATTAATAATAAAGTTTATATATATAAAGTTACATATGCCGTATTTTATTTCACACCTAAACTGAACAAATACCAAATACAAGAGCAGGAAACGACACACCAGCTGAGGTGGAGAGAAGTACGGAGCAAAGAGACAATCGTAGTTTTTTTATGTAATAAAGAGTTAAACATTGGATACTTAGGCAGAAAATTCAAGCTGTTGTAGGTGAATCATTCTTCAAACAGAAGTCTCGCTAAATCAACCCTGTGAGTGTTTACAGACACACAGACACAGTTAAGCTAGATCAGATTACACAGTCAGAGAAAATACGGCTAAGTGTGTGTGTGTGTGTGTGTGTGGTAAAGCTGTCAAAATTACAGAAGAAGTGTTTCAGTTCCATCAGAAAATAAATTGTAGAAAATATCTGATTCGATCAGTAACAGTATTAAAAGAGCAGAAATAAATCAGCAAATGAATAAATGACAAAGAGAAAAGAGGAATGAAAATCATGCTTGAGGGAACCATGTTGTGAATTAAATAATATGAAGTTCAAATAAAATTTGACCTGGATTGAAATATAAAACGTTTTAATTACAAACTTTAACTGCCTTTAAAGTTTCTCTCTTTGTGTAAATTAAATATGTAATATAATTTTTCCCTGTATTAAATACTTTAGATTATTATGATGCAAATTTCACAGAAAAATAATTATTAAGTGTTAGTTAAAAAAAAAAAAAAAAAAAAAAAAATATATATATATATATATATATATATATATATATATATATATATATATATAAAAAGATGACAGCGTCAGCTTTATTTCAGATAAATAAATTAGTTCTCATTTTGAGTAAATTTAAAAGGTTTTACCAAATGACCTTAAAGTTGTAAATAACGAAAATCGAGTAACACGATCAGAACGATAGACAGATACAGAAAGATCTAATATAATCTATATAAAGCAGTGTACAAAGTATATATGAAGTAATAAGTGTAAATAAACTTTTTTAATAAATAAAAATTATTTTGACAAATTGAAAATTATTGTGATAAAATAAAATCATGTTTCTTTTCATAAACAAAAGAAATTCACATTTTTGATTAGAAACACAACTTTTGATTTATATATTAATATAAAATGTAAATATTTATGTGAAAAATTATTATTTATTTCGTGCATAAAGAATAAATTTCAAACAGAAACAAAGGTTTTTCTTTAAATTTCTTTGAAGTACTTATAAAAATGTAGACACTGAAGTACACAACATCGTTTCATTCTTGTAAATTTCTCATTTTATATCTTTTTTTGTGATTAAATTGTAAATATTGGGTCTAGGATCCCGTAAAAGAGCAACAACAAAAAAAACCCAACACCCTGGCATTTCTATTAAAGTTTAAATCCAAGCATTTTGTTAAGACTTAAATGTATTTAAATACACATTTACATCTAATCAGGATTTCAGATCATCAAACGTGTATGTTTATTTGTTTAAATCTGATAAGGAGTGTCGGTTTGTATGGAGATATAATGGTCTGGAACTGAGCGTCACCTGACTAGGTGGATGGGGAGGGGGTGTGGCCAAACGCTGCTCAGGTGTTTTAGTGTGCAGGTAAGCTCAGGTTTGTCACTCACTATAGCTTGCTCAGCTCTCAAACACTAACCCTGACAAAAAACTGTTGTTTACATTAGTGCTGAGGTCTCACACAGCCTCGATCCGACGGATGAAGATAAAGTTTACCGGCTTTGTTTGTTTGTTTGCTTGTTTTCGCGCGGAAGTCTTTTTTTTAACATGGCTGTGATTTGCTTATCACTTATTAAAGTATTTGCTGCACGTAGATGCCACTTCTGATCTGCTAAGGAGCGAAACTGAAAATTTGCCAAACAAAACTGCGACAATAGATGCCAGCAGACACACCTTGACGTGAGTCAGAAGGCTGCAGAGACTTCCCGAGTAAGAACAAGATGCCTGTGGTTAAGGCGGAGGACGAGGCTCCGGTTCAGACGGCCGTGGAGACGACAGACTCTCAGAACACCGATCCTCCCAAAGGCCGCCGCAGGAAAAGGCCTTTGCAGAGGGGAAAACCTCCCTACAGCTACATCGCTCTCATCTCCATGGCCATCGCCAGCTCCCCTGATCGCAAACTCACTCTCGGGGGCATCTACAAGTTCATCACTGACCGCTTCCCTTTTTATCGGGACAATTCCAAAAAATGGCAGAACTCCATCAGGCACAACCTGACGCTCAACGACTGCTTCGTCAAAATTCCTCGAGAACCAGGGCGGCCTGGGAAGGGCAACTACTGGGCGCTGGACCCAAACGCAGAGGACATGTTCGAAAGCGGGAGCTTCCTGCGGCGCCGCAAACGCTTTAAACGCTGTGATTTCAACACCTACTCTACCTCCTCATCATCATACCACCACGATTCGCCCATCTTCTCTCCAGTCCAGATCACCACCTCCGTCTATGGATCGGTGTACCCAACGTACACGCCACAGATCTCTCCACCATACTATCCGCCATCCACGACCGGATTTGGTTCCAGCCAGTCTCGTGTTTTCAGCATCAACACCATTATTGGATCTGGTGGTTTGGCACACAGCCCCCCGGAGACGCCACCAGTGCAGCCATCGTGCCGTAACTTCAATCAAGACGGAGGAGGATCGTGCTCGCTAAACTCCAACCACCTCGCCTTCTCGTATCCCAATGCTGGGAATCATGGGTACGGCCAGGCTGCTCAGGGCATGTTTACGCACAACAGCACGCAGAACTACATGCCCTCTGGGAGACTTGGGGTTACGGGGTCATCCCCCATCACCGCAGATGTAGCAAACGATCCATACATCCATAACAGTGGTGGAACAGGCGGCTACATGAGACCCGTCACGTATCCGTCCTGCATGGACAGGTTTGTTTCTGCCATTTAAAAAACTATGAAGGTGCTAAAAATATACAGACACATTAAAAATAATAATAATAATAATAATAATATGGCTGCCTGTGTCCAGTCTGTGCTTTATCTCCAAACTACTTTAAGACTTTTTGAAATGAACTCTTCCCGAACTCATGGAATTTATTTTTATTTGCTGCACATGTGGGAAAAAGTGGCAGTATCTCAGGTCACATGCTTTTTTTTTTTTCTTTCTTTCTTTTTCCTTTTTCTCACTCTCTGTTGCATGTGAAGTGGAACAGCGATTGAACAGACTCGATGTTATCAGCTCATAGCACAGAAATCACCTCAGTGACTCTGAAAAGATCGAACATTGTTAACATATTTACTGAAACAAAGAAAAACCACACGTGCACGTTAATTAGGGTAACAAGCTATTTACGGATTCCTTTTCTTTGTTATTGTGTGTGAAATGTGTTCTGGTGTGTTTCGGTAAAAAAAATAAATAAAATGAAATTTAGTTTATTTAGGCTTTATGTTAAAGAATAAAATTTCACCAGCGGTGTATTATTTGGGCTTTATTGCATTTCTTTTTGTGTAGATATTAAAAATAAAACACTCGCAATGTTGATAAAACAGAAAAGTGTAATTTGAGGAAAATCGACTTTTTTTTCTTCCTATTTTATTTGCACAATTTTAATTAAATCTTTATTGTTGAAGTTTGTTAGAATTTTTTTTTTATATTATTACTTTGTGGTTTTTAATTATTTTTAAAAAAAAAAGTTTATTACATTTGACTGCTGTAGAAAGCATTATATTTGGAGTGTGTATATATTATATTCTACGTTTTAATTTTTATTACACATTAGAAATGAAATATTTGGAGTAAAAGAAAAGATTTGGAGTAAAAAAAAAAATGTCTTCTGTTATAACGTTCTCGATTTTGGAAATAACAGGCAAGTAAAAAGACTAAAACCCCCAGTGATACCAGAATGAAGCAGAATTTTTTTTATTTGTCTGAGCCACGCTGGTGAAACGGCGGAGCTCTGTAAAACGCCTCAGCTGCTTTTCGCTCACTTTGCATTGCAAGTTGTCCGAATCTGTGTGCGTCAGGTTTATCCCGGGTGACTGTAGAGATCCGATCAACCGAGGCAACTTAACAGAGTGTCACTAAGACCACTGTGTGTGTGTGTGTGTGTGTGTGTGTGAGTGTGATAAGCAATATACAGTAATAAAGGTACATTGATGGAGATGAATAGTGAAGTACGAGGAGAGAGAGGAGCAAGTAAGGACAGAGTGAGGAGAGAGTGAGGAATGAGTGTGGAATGAGTGAGGAGCGAGTGAGGAGCGAGTGAGGAGCGATTGAGGAGAGAGTGTGGAATGAGTGAGGAGCGATTGAGGAGCGAGTGAGGAGCGAGTGAGGAGCGATTGAGGAGAGAGTGTGGAATGAGTGAGGAGCGATGGCCAGGAGAAAGTGCTATGAACTGCTATGTACGGTAAAGCGCAAGACATTCATTTCTGCGTAGAATAGGCCACTAAACATAAAAAACTAAAAGGTAGCAAAACTAAAATGTGTTTTATCGGAGGTGCGAGGGTTTTAAGAATAATTCCAGCATACGGCTAAAATCAGATGCATGTGTGTTCATTAGCAGCTACGCTAAAAAACAGCTAGTCAGAATGAATCTAAAAACAAGCTAACATGTCGTGTTAAAAACCTCCAAAAGGGAGTTCATTTCCAGGATAAGAAATGATCAGAATCAGCTGATCAGCCTATAAGACCGCTTAGAAATCAGTTTGAATCCATGTTTACCTGCATCACCCTGCACGGTTGTGGTGTACCCTGAGAAACAAAAATCACCCGCTCTGGTATTATTTATTTCTTTCGTTTTTACTTTAGTAACATCCCAAACCTGCATCGTGCTCACCTGAGGTGAACCTGAGAGACATTACTGAAATACCTGACACAGTTTATCAGTATGTTCAGACTTGTTTGTTTTAATAGTATAAACATTTAAAGTCTATTGTTCTAAAATTGTCCAGGAAAAATTTACAAATAGAATGCAACATTCTAATTAGGGCTGCAACTAACAATTATTTTGATAATCGATTAGTTGGGCGATTATTATTATTATTATTATTATTATTATTATTTTAGATTAATCGATAAATCGGATAAAACTGAACGCTTTAATTTGATGTTTTGCTTAACTATAGAAAACCATAAATCAGGGTATTATTTATGTATAAAAGTAAACTTAAAAAAATGCAAAAGCCACATATAGAGTTTAATGACCTTTAATTTTGACATTTAAACCTTATTTTATGTAAATCAACATTTTTGTTTTTAACAAAAATTGCAGACGGCAAGTTGACAATATATATATATATATATATATATATATAGTTTTAAAAATACACTGACATTCAGTTATTAAGAATTACCTCAATTTTAAATTCTCTTAAATTAATTCAACTTAATAAGAAGAATAATAGACTTCTAGACTTCGGTTTATACATTATTTCGATCCTCTCGTGTATTTTATCCTTTATTTGTTGTCTCAATAATAATAATTAATAAAAAGAATATATATATATATATATATATATATATATATATATATATATATATAGAGAGAGAGAGAGAGAGAGAGAGAGAGAGAGAGATAGACCATTTTGCTACACTACACATTAATCTTATTGTTTTACACATTCTCGTAATACGGCGACGTAGGGAGAGAAAAAAAAAAACCCGGCTACTGGGTTCACTCTCTTTATTTTAAGAGAGTTTACTAGGTGGATGTCCTGCATCCTCAATAAACAAGCTTCAGTTAATCCAAAATGCAGCTGCCAGGGTTCTCACTAGATCCAGAAAATATGATCATATAAACCCAATATTATCATCCCTGCACTGGCTACCTGTTCAGTTTAGAATAAATTACAAAATAGTATTACTTACATACAAGGCCTTAAATGGTTTAGCTCCCACATACCTAACCAGTCTTCTGATACGCTACAATCCACCACGCGCCTTAAGATCACAAAACTCCGGACTTCTGGTAGTTCCCAGAATTTCAAAATCTACAAAAGGGGGTAGGGCTTTTTCATATTTAGCTCCAAAGCTTTGGAATAGCCTTCCAGACAGTGTTCGGGGAGCAGACACGGTTTCTCAGTTCAAAAGTAGACTCAAGACGCATCTTTTTAATCTGGCATACACATAACTCATCCCAGTACTCATACTCCAGTACACCTATACCGAATGGCAACTACGCTAATTCTCCCCATCTGTTCTGTATTTCTCTATCCATCCCGAGGCATCGGGAGATTGTGCCAGCTTCAGTAGACATAGGCCGACCCTGCGAGGTTCCTGAGGCATCCAGAGAAGGACCAGCTCCAGCTGGATGCTGCTTCATGATGGTTGGAGCTACACATGCTGCTCCTGTGCTTCCAGTGATCCAGACCTCATCTGCCCTCTGCACCTACTGACTCGTCCCTATGCTGAACTGGTCTTCATGTCAATTTAAATAATTTCTGTTATATTGCACAACACACATGATGTTATCATTTCTATCTGTTATCACCCAAATGAGGATGGGTTCCCTGTTGAGTCTGGTTCCTCTCAAGGTTTCTTCCTAATGCCATCTCAGGGAGTTTTTCCTTGCCACCGTCGCCGTCACCCTTGGCTTGCTCATCAGAGACATTTCATTCATCATTCATTCATCTCATTATTACCTAAACACATTTTTCTCACACATACACACTTCCAAATATTTTCTTTTCTAACAAAATCTTTAAAAAAAATTTGTGAAGCTGCTTTGAGACAATGACCATTGTTAAAAGTGCAACATAAATAAAAGTGAATTTAATTGAATTATTTTGCCCTTTTTCCCGCTGTATAGCCTGTAGGATGATGGGATATATCCGGTCCTCCGAAGCATAAAATGAATGCGAAGAAAACGAACTAGAAAGCTGCATGCAACGTTTTTTTCTTTTTACGCCGTATAACCGCGCAGTCGGACAAACGCACGTCACCAAAGCCCGTGTGAACTCTCTCACTGACTCCTTTTTTTTTTTTTTTTAGTCGTGGCCAATTCCTCCCCGTCGCTAGCGGCTCCCACATGTGTAGAAAACCCTCCGCGCTTCATCCGCGCTCACCGGACACTACGAACGGCAGAAAACCGCTCGATTTTAACGCTCGATAAGAGGTGTTTAATGTAAATTTCTCCCATACCTTGGAGGACTTGGGGCACGCGCTTTTTCCTGCAAACGCTTCTGTAACCTCCATTGCGCGAGCGACTGTGTATCTGTGTGTGTATTTGTGCATCTTGTGGTCGCGCTCCTCAGTAACGTGAGCAGCCCAACTAATCGATAACGGCATTCGTTGACAACGAATTTCATTATCGATAATTATCGATTTTATCGATTAGTTGTTGCAGCCCTAATTCTAATTGAAATACATTATGTTTAATAATAGTCCACTTAGGACTAAGTACTTTGGATTATATAAATCGGCGCACGTGAGTGTAACATGTAAAGATCGTGTACAATCATGTCTAAACATATGAATGTTGTTGCATTGAGTACACAAATGAGTTGATTTATTTTTAATATGTATAATTTGTAATAAACCTCATGTTTGTACTTGTGTGTGTGTGTGTGTATATGAGAGAGACTTTCTCCTCAGCCTGTAAACTAACGCTCTTTAGATGGTTATTTAGTTGTATCAGTCAGAGTTTATTGAACATGTGGTTATCCATCAGCACATTAAAAGGACAAACACACATGTTTCCCTGCCAATTTAGATACTTGTAGAGACAGAACATGTGTGTTTTTCTGTGTGTGTGTTATTTGCATAGTAAGTTTCACATTCAAACATGCTGAGACCGAGTTTGGGACACGGCCAATGTGTAGTGTACACTTATGAGCACTGCTGTGTCCCGCTGCACAGCTTCTCTTTTATTCATTCATTCATACAGAAACTCAACTAAATGGTTCATTCTTTGAAAATGGCTACGGCTTCATTGGCGCTGTACAGTACAGATACTCCACAGCAGCTTCTACTGAAAGTGCAAATGAACAACGTACAACATGAATATGTAAATATACAGTAGAGTACATACACTCACTGACGTGCTGGAAACATTCCTTAGAGATTTTGTTCTGTACTGACATGATAGCATCATGTGGTTGTTGTAGATTTGTCAGCTGCATGTGCCATTATGCAACTCTCCCATTCTACCACATCCCAAAGGTACTCTGTTGGATTAGGGTCTGGTGTTCATGTTCAGGAAACCAGTAACCATAAACTTTGTACCATTGCACGTTATCCTGCAGTCATAAAGGACTATACATGGTCAGCCACAATACTCAGGTAGACTGTGGAATTTAGACAATGCTCAGTTAGTGTGACAAGAAACTCTCCCCTGCACCATTACACCACCACTACCAGCCTGAACTGCTGATACAAGGAGGGATGGATCCATGCTTTCATATTGGTGGCGCCAAATTCGGACCCTAGCTTCCAAATGGCGCAGCAGAAAAGAGACTCAACAGACCAGGCAATGTTTTTCCAGTCTTCTATTGTGCATATTTTGGTGAGCCCATGTGAATTGTAGCCTCAGTTTCTTATTCTTAACTGACAGGAGTGACACCCGGTGTGGTCTTCTGCTGCTGTAGCCCATCTGCTTCAAGGTTCAATGTGTTGTGCATTTAAAGATGCTCTTCAGCATACCTCTGTCGTACTGAGATGTCTATTGGACTTAGAGAGACATGGTACCCTTAGATTCACATGCTGTGAAACAAACTCTTGTTGCCATAGATTTTTTTTGGTCTCTGACACACTGGGGGGGGGTGGGGGGGGGAACAACTCAACTTTGCTAGTTATTAAAAATGTCTGATTCTTTTATGTTGTAACAGAAACATAAAACCAACTTGTTTTTTTATAGAAAAACAATCACTTGAACCAACTACATGAATGGTCTACAATATGCGACAACTTACTTTTTTAAGGAGATGAAAAGTTAGAGAAATATAATTAATTGAGCCCACAACCAATACAACTTGAGCCGATATTCGTATTACAAATTGAGTCGACTTAAGATTTATATTGGGTACACCTTGTCAACTAAACTGCAATGTGAAATATTTTGTTTGGCCAGCAACTTTCTCTAAAAGTTGAGTAAACTTAAAAGACCTGTGCAACCTATTACTAAACTTTAAAAATAAATAAATTTTTACATTAAAAGGCGGCAGTTTTTTTTTACAGTACATATACTGTGTATAATAATATAATGTGCAGTAAATGTTATTGAGAATATAACAATATTAATGATGAATTGCACTACTGAAAAAAATCAGTAATAATTGAGTTAAATTAAAAAATTTTGTTTTACCTTAAATTAAGCAACAATCAATTTCAAAACACTTCTTATTTTCTTAGAGATTATGTTATTGTAATTTAGACATTTTGTGAATATTATAAAATTCGCACAATTTTTTTTATTTACTCTTCAAAACTACATTGAGAAAATAAAGTGTGCACTTGTTGCTCTGCTTACAGTCTTCATGTACATACAGTATAATGGAACCAATGCTGCCACCTGCTGTCTGTGTTCGAGTACTGCAACAGAAGACTACAGAGAAAATATCTACTAAGCCACGTTAATATATCACCAGTGCTTCCCTCTAGTGTTCATTTATTATACTCTGGTGAAGACCTACAGCACAGTGGACTGCAGGGTGTCTCTTCAAGTCCATGTCCTTGATGCTCACCTTAGTGAATTCAACAAAGACACAAGAAGAGTGAGACTAGGGCTTTCGAGTAGACTAGGGCTTTCAAGTAGACTAGGGCTTTCACCAATATATCCTGGAGTTTGAACACAAGGGTCTTTGTTTCCTTCTCTCTGTTGTGGTACACCTGACGCAGCGATCCAGACCCCCTCTGTCCTCCAGACCTGGCTAACTCATCCTGGGGATGGTTCCACTTGCCCATGAAGACGGTCTTCGACCTGGGTGATGCTGACTGTTGGCTGTTGTCCAATGACTCGCGACTGCAGTTGCTTAATAGTTCAGGACTGAAACTCCCTCCGACAATTTTGTTACTGAGGCTCCAGTTTACATTAACCTAAACACCTCGTATTATACTGAACTTCCATGCATGCAAATGAATTTATGCTATCTGTTATCGCCAAATGAGGACGAGTTCCCTGTTGAGTCTGGTTCTTCTTAAGGTATTTCTTTGCCGCCATCACCTTGCTCATCAGAGACTATCTGATATGTGTAAAACATAATTATTTCCTCACACATTTCAAACTCATTTCCATATTTGAGAATTCTGTTAAGCTGCTTTAATGAGTGACCATGGTGCTATAAAAATATAGATTAAACTGAATTGACTTTACTGAACTGAAATTGTTAGCAGTACAAATTTTTGTTTTGTTTATAATGTTGAGCTTAAACAATCTATAATTAAAAAGTTTTTTACTGATACCAAATTACATAGTAAAATAAACACAAACTCAACTGCAGACTAATTTATCCAGTGTGACAAAAGTGTTGGAGTTTTAGCATTTTTTTTTTTTTTTTTTAAGTCACACAGAACTAACCCAAACAATTTCGTATATGTATGCGTTTGTGCTTTTTAACACTCTTGTGATTCAAAGAAAGTCTGCACAAAATATTATCTATCAGTTTATAATACTTCTTGTTAATTTGTTCAAATTTTTTTTTATTAAAACAGCAAAAATGCAGTTGATCTGATTAAACTATTCATATACACTTGCTTTGTTCATGTGCTGTATACAGTAGTCTATTCCGGTCGACACTGGGCACAAACTGGGAAATACATCTGAGGTAGGACTCCAGTCCATTGCAGTAAACTGCGACTTACTGAGAGTAAAATTCAATGTGACACAAAGCTATTGGAAACTACCTGCTGCTTTATGTTGTATATTCACACATTTCTTCATATAAATAGAATATATAAGTCCTGCTGGTCCTTTACTTCAAACTAAATAATAACTGTGTTGTTAAAATAATGAAATTATATAGTTTTAAAAATGTATCTTTTTTAAAAATATGATTCCATAATTTTTTTTCCAAATTCTTTTCATTTTTGTGATGCTGCTTTGAGACAATGATCAATGTTAAAAGTGCTATATAAATAAAATTTAATTTTAAAAGACCACTATAACAGGAAAATTTTGGACAGAAAAAAGGAAATGAACACACCACCACACCAGAATAATTACACCTTTCATCAAGCTTGTTGTAACCATGTTAACCTAGCTAACCGAACCCAGCAAGGAAAGCGCTAATGCGTTTTATAGCAAAACATTCACTGAATAAGACGATGATTTTTTTTTTGTTGTTTTCAACATTTTTCTTTCTTTCTGCTAACATAGCTGTCACTAAGATGAAGGCTGAACTCTTATAAGGCATTATAACACACTTGCTTTACAATCCTCAGTTGGAGTGAGATAATCTGACAGGATTTTTAATCATAATTCAGCACTGATGCGAACACATTGCTAAGGTTTATGTAGCCACTTAGCTCACATTATATGGTAATTAATTTTATCTTTAATTCATTAATCTGGACAAAAAGCTCCGGTAGAGTTTGAGGAAAGGCAGGAGGTGCATTGGCCCTCACCACCCCAGGGGCTGTAATGTCACTACACTCATAATAGATCAGTTTTAAACTCCACATAAATGTGGAAATCAACACATTTATGCCTGTGTGGCGGTCTCGCCTGGGCAGCCTCTTTACTGCACAATGAAGATTATAAGGATTTTGTTGCATGAGGAATTTATCAGTTCCACAGTGTGGATCATCAGCTCTGCTTTTTATTCAAAACATTATTCTTATTTTTAATTATTTATGAAATGAAATATTTTAGCTTTGTGTTCATATATTTGAGTTTCTTTTCTAAATTAACAGTTACAATAAACATTGTCAATGAAATACTCACAGAACAATTCAAGCACATTTAGATTTTAAGGGATAATATCCCCACCTAGTGGTGAACACGCGCAACTTTAGACAAGTTAACCAATTAATCCATTAAACATTTTAAAACATTTTTTTTGTAAAATACCTGTACAATGAGGATGTAATGTGGAAAGAATGATTTTTGTTCTACATAAAACACAAGATAACACACAAATTAACTACAAGTAAAAGTTAAAAGTCAAAATAACTCAATATAAACTGACACATTCGACGCCAAATGAGTAATAACATTTACCCAACAAGTTCACAAAGGGATGAATCTACAATAAAATTGTTATTTATGTGCTTTAATATATTTTAATACGTCTTTTTAACTGATGTTTCTCTTGAACAGGTTTAAATGTGCGACTCACCCACAGCGTGTCTGTTCACGGATCAAATACCATCACGGCCCAACAGATGGCGCTGTCCCCCATTTATGCATTAATTTACAACCTGTTTACACTCTGTTAAAATAGCAATAAATGTGAATTGTTTAACACATTTAAAATGTCAGCATCTTTTTTTTTTGCCTGACTGGGATTTTGCTGTTGCAGTTGTAACTATATCCCTGATTATGACGCGCTCTTCAATGTGGTAGTACCACTGTTGGCAACTAGTGGCCGCTAGCGGCGATATAATTTCACGTTGAGTTTATCAGCCTTTCAGGATGTTGAAATTCAGTTAAGACTTGCTCAAGCGGTAGTTTGGTAGAATTTATTAATTCTGTTAGCTATACGTATAGCTATGTTAAGTTATAGTTGAAGTTAAAAATAGTAATGCAATAAAATTATTGTAAGATTAACTTTTTTTTGTAATAGGCGGTGCGGTGGTGTAGTGGTTAGCACTGTCGCCTTGCACCTCCAGGGTCTGGGTTCGATTCCCGGCCAGGCTCGATTCCCGTCTCTGTGTGCATGGAGTTTGCATGTTCTCCCCGTGCTTGGTGGGTTTCCTCCGGGTACTCTGATTTCCTCCCAAAGATATGTAGGTTAGGTTGATTGGCGTTCCCAAATTGCGCGTAGTGTGTATGAGTGTGTGCCCTGCTATAGATTGGCACCCTCTCCAGGGTGTACACTATGCCCTAAGCCTCCTGGGCTATAGGCTCCTGGTCCCTGAATACAGGATATAGAGGTATAGAAGATGAGTGAGTAGTTTTGTAATAAACTCATTTTGATCACTCTGATCAAAAAAATTGTTGGAAAAATTACAATTCTGTATCCAGATGAAATATGAATTATTTATGAAGCAGGCAGAAAATCTGTTAGAATGAATGAATTTTTGTGATAGAAATTTTATGAATGAATTGATTGTGTAAAGCTGTTTTGAGACAATGTCAATTGTTAAAAGCGCTATACAAATAAAACTGAATTGAATTGAATTGAATTGAATGAATGAATGAATGACGAGTATTCAAAATTCTTACCGATAGCTTCACTTAATAAAATTAAAAAATTAAAAAAGTTGTCCGAGTTTGTAAATTAAGTAATTTAATATAAATGCTGTGCAGTAAATGTTTGTTGACAAAAACAAACATTTTGTAACTTTGGCCAAGGGCACTCAATCAAGGGCAAGAAGAAGTTTGCGGACGACATGACCATTCTAGGTGTCATCACAGATCAGGATGAGGCTGCCTATGGAGAAGAGGTCAGGGCACTAACCAGCTGGTGCAAAGACAGTAACCTTCTTCTGAACATCAAAAAAACAAAAACAAAGGAGATGATACTGGACTATAGGAGGCAGGATGTCGGACATCTACTGTACATCGATGGCGCTGAGGTTGAGAGACTGAACAACTTCAAATTCCTTGGCGTCAACATTACAAATGAATGGTAAAGAAAGCTCGCCAGTGGCTCTATTTCCTGAGGAGGCTGAGGAGGTTCGGCATGAAGACCAGCACCTTCATAAACTTCTACAGGTGCACCATCGAGAGCCTGCTGACAGGAAATATCACAGTTTGGTATGGGAACTGTTCCAGCCAAAGCTGGAAAGCACTGCAAAAAGTGTCGAAAAACAGCACAGTGCCTCACTGGTAGCACGCTCCCGTTCATCCAGGATATATACTGTACCACAGATGATGCCTGCAGAAAACACGTAGCATCATCCAGGACCACAACCACACTGCACGCAGACTTTTCTCTCTGTTGCCATCTGGTAGGTGGTACAGGAGCCTGTCCGGACACGAACTAAGAGACTAAAGGACATTTTCTATCAGCAGGCTATTAAAATACTTAACTTGAATGGATATATATATATATAAACACACACACACATATATGTACAAGTTGACTGGCTCTTCTTGTCCTAAGCATTTCATTGTATTGTTGGCCCTATGTTGACATGCATATGACAAATAAACTTGAACTTGAAGTCAGTCAGAGGTGTCAAGTAACGAAGTACAAATACTTCGTTACCTTACTTAAGTAGAAATTTTGGGTATCTATACTTTACTGGAGTAATTATTTTTCAGCCGACTTTTTACTTCTACTCCTTACATTTTTAAGCAATTATCTGTACTTTCTACTCCTTACATTTTAAAAATAGCCTCGTTACTCTATTTTTATGATCAGAACACGCAACCCCCCCGGTCGCATGATAAGAACGCGCACATCGCCCCCCCCCCCAAACCACCCACCCCCTGGTCGCATGATAAGAACGCTCACAATGCCCCCCCCACCCTCCCCACCCCCTCACGGTACTTTTACTTTTATACTTTAAGTAGTTTTGAAACCAGTACTTTTACACTTTTACTTGAGTAAAAAGTTTGGGTTGATACTTCAACTTCTAAAGAAGTATTTTTGAACCCTAGTATCTATACTTCTACTCAAGTAATGAATGTGAATACTTTTGACACCACTGAAGTCAGTAAAGGGTATTTTACTGAAACACAGCCACTGTTTAAATGTCTTCATGCTGCCACCTTGTGTTTGAATCATGGTACAGCAATTGATGAACTGAAGGGAGAAGCTGGGCCATAAAACGGCACTCATGTCGAGTAAACACACAAACACAAATAGAGTTGATCTCCCTAACACTGTCCACTCGGAGTCAATCAAAAAGATGTTTCAGGTTATATAACAGTCTTACTGCTTTAGCTTTTTTCTACTACTTCGTGTTTAAATGTGTTACAGGAATCGTAGAGGATACTTCCATAATACTAGCTGTTTGTTTTCATACAAAGACACAAAAATAGAGAGAAAGAACGAGAGAAGGATTCACAACAAGCTGACAGAGAGAGTGGTGAGAGGTCGCCCACCGCTGCTGTGGATCTCACACACACTCACACACTCATCCATGCTCCCACTCGAGGTCAGAAATGTACCTGCAGCAGTAATTGGTCCCAGTGCAACGTCCCTGCTCCACCTGTGCCAGCGGGGGGCGCCGCTAAGCCTACGCTAACTAACTCACTAACAGTGTGGTTGTGTGTGTGTGCGGGTGTGTGTGAGTTAATAAGTGGAATATTCAAGGAGTTATGGGTTCGTCCTGTTGAGACCAAAAGTCAGGAATTAAAGTCAGAATGAAGACGAAAAATCTAAAGTTGCAACACAAAAGCATTAACATCTCTTGTGTATCCACATCCTCTTGAACTACAACTGCTTACTTATTGAATATATATATATATACATACACATACACTCACCTAAAGGATTATTAGGAACACCATACTAATACGGTGTTTGACCCCCTTTCGCCTTCAGAACTGCCTTAATTCTACAGTACGTGGCTTTGATTCAACAAGGTGCTGAAAGCATTCTTTAGAAATGTTGGTCCATATTGATAGGAGAGCATCTTGCAGTTGATGGAGATTTGTGGGATGCACATCCAGGGCACGAAGCTCCCGTTCCACCACATCTCTCTCTAGATGCTCTATTGGGTTGAGATCTGGTGACTGTGGGGGTCATTTTAGTCCAGTGAACTCATAGTCATGTTTGAAATGATTCGAGCTTTGTGACATGGTGCATGCTGGAAGTAGACATCAGAGGATGGGTACATGGTGGTCATAAAGGGATGGACATGGTCAGAAACAATGCTGAGGTAGGCCGTGGCATTTAAACGACGTCCGATTGGCACTAAGGGGCCTAAAGTGTGTCAAGAAAACATCCTTCACACCATTACACCACCACCACCAGCCTGCACAGTGGTAACAAGGCATGATGGATCCATGTTCGCATTCTGTTTACGCCAAATTCTGACTCTACCATTTGTCTCAACAGAAATCAAGACTCATCAGACCAGGCAACATTTTTCCAGTTTTCAACTGTCCAATTTTGGTAAGATGGTTCAAATTGTAGCCTCTTTTTCCTATTTGTAGTGGAGATGAGTGGTACCCAGTGGGGTCTTCTGCTGTTGTAGCCCATCCGCCTCAAGGTTGTGCGTGTTGTGGCTTCACAAATGCTTTGCTGCACAACTCGGTTGTAACGAGTGGTTATTTCAGTCAAAGTTGCTCTTCTATCAGCTTGAATCAGTCGGCCCATTCTCCTCTGACCTCTAGCATCAACAAGGCATTTTCGCGCACAGGACTGCTGCATACTGGATGTTTTTCCCTTTTCACACAACTCTTTATAAATCCTAGAAATGGTTGTGCGTGAAAATCCCAGTAACTGAGCAGATTGTGAAATACTCAGACCGGCCCGTCTGGCACCAACAACCATGCCACGCTCAAAATTGCTTAAATCACCTTTCTTTCCCATTCTGACATTCAGTTTGGAGTTCAGGAGATTGTCTTGACCAGGACCACACCCCTAAATGCATTGAAGCAACTGCCATGTGATTGGTTGATTAGATAATTGCATTAATGAGAAATTGAACAGGTGTTCCTAATAATCCTTTATATATATATATATATATATATATATATATATATATATATATATATATATATATATATGTACAGTGGCTTGCAAAAGTATTCGGCCCCCATGAACTTTTCCACATTTTGTCACATTACAGCCACAAACAAGAATCAATTTCATTGGAATTCCATGTGAAAGACCAATACAAAGTGGTGTACTCATGAGAAGTGGAACAAAAATCATACATGATTTCAAACATTTTTTTACAAATAAATAACTGCAAAGTGGGGTGTGCGTAATTATTCAGCCCCCTGAGTCAATACTTTGTAGAACCACCTTTTGCTGCAATTAATTGCTCCAATGAATCGATTCATGTTTGTGGCTGTAATGTGACAAAATGTGGAAAAGTTCAAGGGGGCCGAATACTTTTGCAAGCCACTGTATATATAAAATGCACTGTTGTGCAAATATTTGACACAAAACTACAGGTCCTTCTCAAAAAATTTGCATATTGTGATAAAGTTCATTATTTTCTGTAATGTACTGATAAACATTAGACTTTCATATATTTTAGATTCATTACACACAACTGAAGTAGTTCAAGCCTTTTATTGTTTTAATATTGATGATTGTGGCATACAGCTCATGAAAATCTAAAAAAATTTGCATATTTCATCCGACCAATAAAAGAAAAGTGTTTTGAATACAAAAAAAGTCAACCTTTTAAATAATTATGTTCAGTTCTGCACTCAATACTTGGTCGGGAATCCTTTCGCAGATTCTTGTGTCTTGTGTCTCTCAACTTTCTCTTCACAATATCCCACAGATTCTCTATGGGGTTCAGGTCAGGAGAGTTGGCAGGCCAATTGAGCACAGTAATACCATGGTCAGTAAACCATTTACCAGTGGTTTTGGCACTGTGAGCAGGCGCCAGGTCGTGCTGAACAATGAAATCTTCATCTCCATAAAGCTTTTCAGCAGATGGAAGCATGAAGTGCTCCAAAATCTCCTGATAGCTAGCTGCATTGACCCTGCCCTTGATAAAACACAGTGGACCAACACCTGCAGCTGACATGGCACCCCAGACCATCACTGACTGTGGGTACTTGACACTGGACTTCAGGCATTTTGGCATTTCCCTCTCCCCAGTCTTCCTCCAGACTCTGGCACCTTGATTTCCGAATGACATGCAAAATTTGCAACCTGTAGCCCATTTCCTGCACACGCCTGTACACGGTGGCTCTGGATGTTTCTACTCCAGACTCAGTCCACTGCTTCCGCAGGTCCCCCAAGGTCTGGAATCGGTCCTTCTCCACAATCTTCCTCAGAGCCCGGTCACCTCTTCTCGTTGTGCAGCGTTTTCTGCCACACTTTTTCCTTCCCACAGACTTCCCACTGAGGTGCCTTGATACAGCACTCTGGGAACAGCCTATTCGTTCAGAAATGTCTTTCTGTGTCTTACCCTCTTGCTTGAGGGTGTCAATGATGGCCTTCTGGACAGCAGTCAGGTCGGCAGTCTTACCCATGATTGCGGTTTTGAGTAATGAACCAGGCTGGGAGTTTTTAAAAGCCTCAGGAATCTTTTGCAGGTGTTTAGAGTTAATTAGTTGATTCAGATGATTAGGTTAATAGCTCGTTTAGAGAACCTTTTCATGATATGCTAATTTTTTGAGACAGGGATTTTGGGTTTTCATGAGCTGTACGCCACAATCATCAATATTAAAACAATAAAAGGCTTGAACTACTTCAGTTGTGTTTAATGAATCTAAAATATATGAAAGTCTAATGTTTATCAGTACATTACAGAAAATAATGAACTTTATCACAATATGCTAATTTTTTTGAGAAGGACCTGTATATAATTGTTCTAAATAGAATGACCTTGGATTTTTAGTTTATCCTTAACTCAGTTTTTGCCAAAAAGAGCCATATCCCCCTGGTGGGCCACGGAGGAACTGCAGGAGGGCCTCACACAATACAAAAAAACATTTTCATGTTTGTAATTAAGTTTGACATTAACAACAAATATTTATAAGTAATTATTTACATAAGAAAGTAAATCATAACAAATAAAACAAAACCATGGGATTTAAATTATGTCATTTATTATTTATATTACTCACTTACTCATCGTCTATATCACGTAATCCTGTTTACAGAGTGGCGGGGGGCCTGGAGCCTATCCCAGGAGACTTATGGAACGAGCCGGGGTACACCCTGGACAGGGTGCCTAACCATCGCAGGACACACACACATACAGTACACACACTCACATACTCATTCACACACTACCAGCAATTTGAGAATGTTAATTAGCCTAATTTGCATGTCTGTGGGAGGAAACCAAAGTACCTGAAAAAACCCACCAAACATGGGGAGAACACACAAACTCCATGCACACAGAGGTGGGAATCAAACCTGGCCGGAAATCAAGCCCGAACCCTGGACATGCAAAGCGACAGTGCTAACCACTAAACCATCGTGCCGCCTTATTTATATTAATTCAATCTAATTGATTGAGGTTTGGGCAGGATGCATGATATATCAGATTTTAAACTGAGTCTGAATTGTTACATTTTTTTTCTATCCCTCAAAGTTTTTGCTTCACAGAGGAAGAGTTGCAGATGTGATCACTGCTCAGACCTTCCTGTTCTTTATTTCATCAAGACAATATGAACATTTTTGGAGCAAGATCACATCACTTTCCATTGTGGCGTTTATTCATCAATAAATATGTATTTATACATGATATAATTTAAGAATTAATTATAATAGTGTGATTTTTGTAAATTATGTAAATATAATATTCTGGAGGCATCTTATTTCTGGTCGTCCACTGTGACTGTCAGTGTCTCTCTAAAAGTGGGCGGTCCATAGCCATGTTTACTAATAAAACATTCCAGACACATGGGCTGGTGAACCTGGCTGTGACGTGGTGACTCTGTTAGCATGTGTCTTCATGCATAATGCCTTCTTAGGAGCACCTCAACACTCGTGCAGAAGATCTCAATAAGCTCTCTTCACTATGTGAATGCTCAATGAACTAAAATAATGACAGCAGAGGAGGAGGCAAGAGACAGACCGCATAAGGACATCTAATAAAATCCTCAATCTAGCCTATTATTTTAGCGGAATTTTAACACCTCTTTTCTGCCTTACACCCATCAAAGGGCTTCCTCAAGCAGTGCTGATGTCATTACTAGAGTTGGTAACTTTTTATTTCATTGTAGTGACTTAAGTTTTAAAATTAGCGCCTAGAGGCAAATATAGCAGCTTTCTGAGCAGACGTTAACGTCCTGAGCGCAATACAGCTGTCTAGCTCACATCACAACTGCTGGTTATATGAGCTAAGATAGCAGGTTCATCCCAGTTACCTGTGTGTGAACCCACAAACCAATCACTGATGAGCCATGCTCTTAACAACCAATCACTAGCCAGCATTGCTCAAAAACATCCAATCACTGGTCAGCATTGTTCCCAATAACCAATTATGATCAGCATTGCTCCCCCTTACCAGTCACTAGTCAGTTCTTTTTTTTTTTTCAATTAAAAGCAAATTATGGAAATGTGTATGAGATGTGAGAAAAAGCATTGGTCCAAAACAAATCACTAGTCAGCACTGTTTACATTAACAATCACTGGTCAGCATTGTTCACAATAACCAATCACTGGTCAGCACTGTTCCCAATAACCAATCACTGGTCAGTTTTGCTCCCAGTAATCAATCATTGGTCAGTATCGCTCCCTCTTACCAATCACTAGTCAGTATCGTTCCCAATAACCAATCACTGGTCAGCATTGGTCCCAATTAGGGTTGTTCCGATTCCGATACTGGTATCGGAAATGCCACCGATACCACAAAAAAATCCGATCCGATACCATTTTCCTAAACATAACCTATTTATGCCCGCTAGCTTTGCTAGCTTAGCTTACTTACAGAGTGTCACGGCATGCGCCTGTGATGCGCGTGCGCCCAAATTGATATCGCTCCTTGCTCACTAGTTAGGCAGCCTCCCCCCTCTTTAGGTATGTGAAGGAGCAGAGCCGCAGAATCAGGCAACGGCCCATGAGCTATCGCCGCTAATGATCCCGGCGCTATAAAACACAGCGGGGAGTGTAGTTCGGGGTCTGACTGTTGGGAAGCTGGACTTTGCGAAGCGGTGGATTCTATGAGAGACAGTGGCACAAGAGCGGGGCGATGGTCACTGGTCAGTATTGTTCCCAATAACCAATCACTGGTCAGCATTGGTCCCAAAACTAATCACTGGTCAGTATCGTTCCCAATAACCAATCACTGGTCAGCATTGGTCCCAAAACTAATCACTGGTCAGTATCGTTCCCAATAACCAATCACTGGTCAGCATTGGTCCCAAAACTAATCACTGGTCAGTATTGGTCCCAATAACGAATCACTATTCAGCATTTGTCCCAGTAATTAATTAATGGTCAGCATTGTTAATCAATTAGTACATAATCTGAAACATAAAATGCTGTATGTTCTAATGCTGATCTGTTCAGTCAACAACAATGACCTTAAGTTTTCTGTAAGGTCAAAGGTCAGCATTTTTGAGGTTGTTTGCAGACAACAACCTTAAAACCACAGCAGTAATACACATCCTTTAACAATACTGTTTTGACCAAAAACACTTGCAGCAATAAAATAAATATTTAAATCTATCTTTGTATGTGGATTCTATTATTTGCATCTACGTTGCATAATTGTGCAAGTGAATAAAACAATGTGCTGAATAAAAGATGAGCAGGTGATTCAGATTTGGGAAGTGTAACGTTTTCGCACCTCAGGATTAGCCGGCGTGTCCTTCAGCGGGGACAAATATTGACACGCACTCGCTCCTGGGACGCCACAGGAAGAGAGAGATGTGAACTATGTTAATGAATGGTAATTAACGCCGGGGTCGGTTTGGATCAGATAAATTGGTCCCCGAGTTGCTGGAGCTGCAGTCCTGCACTAATCCCTTATTATAAAAAAGATAAAGGAAAACGACATCATTAGCATAGTGAGGACGAGACACATACTCGGATTGTTCTTGTTAATTCCTGACTGGATGATTTTTACATACGGTTGTTAATTGCACATAACATGAGACGGAGAGACGAAGAAACAAAGGAATGAAAGAAGATTAGAGAAGGAGAAAATGGCTAAAGTAACACAAACTCAAGGCTATATACACTGATATGTTTTAAATTAATTAAAAAGGAAATTATTACGATGGTATATAAAATGTTTTCAGAATGTTATCAAAATTTTATCAAAAAAATGTATAAATCGTGTGTTTATAATTGACTAACAGATTTATAGTAGACACTGTGAGAACAGAATGGTGATATCTCTCACATTCTTATTTCCCCTCAACACTTTACACCAGCTTCCCATCCGGTACAACATCAATCCTGAGGTCTTTTCATTTGTCTTTTTAAAGCTGTTAATAAGCTCATCCCCTCCTACATCCGGGACCTGCTGCTCCACACTCCTCTGCTAGCTCTCGCAGGTCTCCTGGTTATCTCAGGCTAAAGACTGACTGAGTCTTGGCGGTTGTGGTGTGTGTATCAGGAGCGCCTCGTCACATTCCATTCTCAAATCAAATCTTAAAACATAGCTTTATTACACAGTTATTTGCATTTCTTTTTGTTAAAGTTCTTACTATTTCAATATTATCTACTGTGGCCTGTTAGTGTTCAGTCTTAGTTTAAGTGGAATATAAAGTCTGTACATCACTGTGGATTTATTAAACAGGCTTACTTTTCTGCCCCTTAAAGGCAAAGGTGGGACGTAACCGAGTACATTTACTTTGTGACTGTACTTGAGTAAATATTTCACGTATCTGTACTTTACTTGATTGGTTTTATTAAGTATAATTTTTACTTTAACTTTACTACTTCCTACAGCAAATACCTGTTCTTTTACTTAGTGCGTTACATAACCACAGCATTGTGTAATATTTGAAGATGACATATCGCCTCTTGCTGACTATTACATGTATAATCACGGCATTTCCTTCAAAATGTGTCTAATAATACAGCAGGTGTTTAAAAGCAGTAGAGAAGCGGTTGCAGCCTGTGATGAAAACAGCATGTTCACAATCAAGAAGCAGTGAGAGGGTTTTTTTTGTTTGTTTTACTGTGAAAAAGGTTACCGGAGCTACTGTAATACACACCTTGCACTTCTGATACTTAAGTAAATTTAAAGTTGAGTACTTCTGTACTTTCACTCAGATACAGAAGTAAATAGAGGACCTCTACTTCTACTTCAGTAAAAACATGCTCTAGGAAATCTCTTCCTTTAGTAGAGTAAATACAGGATTTTTGTACTTTGCTCACATTTGTGTCAGGACATTGTGTATGTTCTCCTCTGCACACTCTAACAGCTTCAATAAAATACCCGATGGTCGTTTTGTCACTGTATGTGTTTTCTTCTGTTGCTATCTTTGTCTAACTAGTGTATGTTTGCTCCAAAACGTCCCCATACATTCATGCGAATAAATTTACATTTAGGCATATGCTCTTATCCAGAGCGACTTACATTTATTTTTTATCTCATTATACATCTGAGCAGTTGAGGGTTAAGGGCCTTGCTCAAGGGCCCAACAGTGGCAACTTCGTGATTGTGGGGTTTGAACCTGGGACCTTCCGAACCATAGTCCAATGCCTTAACCACTGAGCTACACCTGGCCATAAATGCTGGTCATATTAAACGACTAAGTGAAAAACAGAGTGACTGACTAAACAACCGACTTAGTGACTTCTGACTAACAGTGTAAGTGCAGGTTTGAGTGAATGAGTTTAAATTAGCTCTCTTTCTATACACACACATATATATATATATATATATATATATATATATATATATATATTTTTTTTTTTTTTACATGAAAGTACTATCTCAGTAAGCAGTCATCTGCAGCTTGCTCCATTGTTTAAATCACTTTATAAACAAAATAAAACTGAAATGAAAATGTGAATGTCTCAAGTGAATGCATGATCGAATCTGATTTTATGTGAGAGTGCAAGAGTGAATGCGAGCGTATAAGTGAGTGTTTAAGTGAATGCAAGGATATGAGTGTAAGAGTGAATGAGTGTGAATAAGTACGTGTAAGAGCAAGAGCAAATGCAAGTGTATAAATGAGTGCAAGAGTGAATGCGAGTGTAAGAGTAAGGCCTTGATCATATGGGCGTTAAAATAGAGTGTTTTGTTCTGCCGTTCGTAGCGTCCGGTGAGCGCGGATCAAACGCAGAGGGTTTTCTACATGTAGGAGACAATGAGAGTGTTCACACGGGCTTTGGTGATGTGCGTTTGTCCGGCTGCGTGTTTATACGGTGCCAAAAAAACGCTGGCGTTCAAATCCCAACGAACACAAGGACAACACTGCGTTTTCTTCGTGTTCATTTTACACTTCGGAGGACCGGCTATATCCCATGATCCTACATGCTATACATAGGGAAATGCGGAAACAAAGCAAAATAAAATGTTGGCATTGCACCAGCTGCAGCAGACAATCAAAAGTGGAAACTGACATCTGACAATAATTCAAAAACTTGCGTGAAAATTTTTGCATTTCTTCATAAACCACAAAAAACTTCCTTTAATCCGACGTTGTGCAGTCAGAGGGTGAACCCAGTAGCAGCTGCGATTTTTTCTCTCCCTACATCACCATATTACGAGAATATTTCTAATATAGCAAAATGGTCCATATTAAAAAGAGGCACCTCATATAAAAAGACAAGGGCCGTCATATCCAGTTCCCGACACTGCCTCCACAGGTTAACACACAAACTACAATTTGGGCTGCAGGCTGGCGTTAGACAGAGACAAACCAACGCCAGTGTATGGATGCTCTGGATAAGAGCACCTGCAAAATGCCAAAATGTAAATGTAAGTGAATGTAAGAGTGAATGCGAGAGAATGCAAGAGTGACGCAAGTTTATAAGTGAGTGCAAGAGTGAATGCGAATGTATAAATAAGTGCAAGAGTGAAATGCAAGTGGCTAAGTGGTACAGCATCTAAAGATTCCTAAGGTGTGTGTGTGTAATGTAAAAAACACATCATCTGACCACACTGAGTACAAATACACTCCATAAATTAGTTTAATTCAGACGGGTGATATTCTTCTAAACACAAATCATTTGTACAAAGACATGATGCTTGAGTACACACACACACACACACACACACACACACACAATAACAAAACACATTGGTAAGACCTAGCCCAATCACACAGCCACAGACTGAAGAACTTCATACGGACTTCATTTACACTTTAAAGAGAAACGAGGAGAGAAAGACGAGGGTAGGGATAGAGAGATGAAATATGAAGAAGGGGATAAGATGGGAGGACTTTACGAAGAACAAGTCAGGAATGAAAAAGAGACATAAGAGAAAAGAAAAAGAGGAGAAACCAGAACTGAGAGGAATTAGAAGTAAAGGGTAAAAAAAGAGAGAACATGATACTGTAGATGAAAGATATACAGTGACATGAGAAATGAAGGCAGGGACAGGAAAGCAAAACTAAAGCATGGATGGAGGGATGTGTGTTTATATTCCTCTGCTGTGTTCAGTGGCTTTCTCTGAGATTCATCAGCTCTTCCATCAGCGCCCTGTTCTCCTTCATCTTCACCACCAGAACATCCACCAACTCACCTACAGAGGGACACTACAGAGAGAGAGAGAGAGAGAGAGAGAGAGAGAGTAATATTTAGTTACATTTAAGCAATATCACACTTAAACGCATGCTGTTATACTGAGTATCGTAGGCACGAGACATCACACCCTGCTGATATTCAATACAACAGCACAACCTTGTGTAATACAACAGCTCAACAAACACCCTTTTTGAATATTAACAGATTATGATTTGTTACCTTATTTAACCAGTTATTTTGCTCTGACTCACACACATCCTCGCGTTACTGAAAGAACTAACTAACCACGACTGGAGGAGCTGGCGAACCGACAGCTAGAGTAATTCACAGGCATGAAAGTATTTTTTTCTAAGTAATTCTGGTACTATGTAGCCAAAAAGTGAGGAGAATAAAACATATGGATAGTTTAGAGCCCTTGGAAACCTACGAGATTTACTTTACGTTTCCACTTATTCCACTTTAAAGTGTCAGATCTCTTAACTTCCAGAATCCCAAATAGCGTTAAATGGAAAGGTAGTGCGCTATGTAGTGTGTACAATCCCTTGTTCCACACACCATGAAGTGTCCTTGATCAGGCGTTAAAGAGGGATTTAGTTAGGGCTCCGAGTGGCGCAGTGGTAAAGTGCTCGCCCTGTCATCAGGAGATTGTGAGTTCAATTCCCAGGTGATGCTGTAACCTCTCGCACCCGGAGCTCTAGAGATAGCTGATTGGCCGAGCTCTCTCAGAGGTTAATCTCCCTCACGTTAATTGTGACTCTACAGTCAATCAAGGGCATCTCACGCAAGCGGAAAAAGCGGATAGAGCTGTCCTCTGAGTGTGTTACGCCACGCCCAACTGTGAGCGAGCAGTTTGAAAAGATGTGGTCGGCTGAACTCAGAGGAAACATGTGATAGTAAACACGTGATAGTCTTCGGCCAAAAGGTGAGGAGAATAAAACATATGGATAGTTTAGAGCTCTGAGAAACCTACGGGATTTACTTTATGCTTCCACTTATTCCACTTGAGTGGTCCATTAGTAGTAGCCTTAATGTGGGAGCTGAATTGGATGCGACTAAATTAGGTAGAAAATCAGGGGGGGGGGGGGGGGGGAAGAGAGGGATTTAGGATTCAGCCTTGTGTTAGAAGCTAGTTAGGTTTGTAGCTGTAAATAAAACAACACAAACGGTTCAGGGGCGAGACAGAATGGCTTAGAGGAAACACTTGTTCTTTAGAAACGTATTGTATTATATTCATTTGTTACATGAACCATGTGTATGATTGGATGCCTCTTTCTTCTTTTATGCTGCAAAACTAGTGTGTAGTAAGTGCAGGTATGAATCAAGAAACCTGAACCTGAGGCGATTACTGAGACACAGTGTGAAATAAGAAATGTTATGAGATTAGTTTTTTTTGATAAATGTGCTTCCGAGACTGGCAGGCAGCTGCTCTCTCCTTAGTACTGCGACCGTACGGACCTACTTTCACCAATGCTGCAACTGACAGTTCGTGTAATTAAGGATTGTAGAACAACTGGGACGGCCAGTGAGACATATAGTTAAACGTGTTAGATGTTATAATGCTATTACTGTCTATTATCACTACTCTAACTGTTGTTCAATGATGCGTTCCTGTTCTCTCTTACATTATAGCAGCTGTAAACACTCGTTTCCTCTCCAGTCTCTTTACTATTTTTGTTGATGTTAATAAAAACATAAATAAAAAAAACTGCAGCTTGTCATGTGAACGAGAAACCACAAAAAAATGTAAACCTAGAGTTCCAGCTTTAGCTCTGACTGCTACGTTTACCCTGCAGGTCTCGATGCCTAATTCTGATTTGTTGCCTATATCTGATTTTTGTGACCGTCTGTTTACACGTTCTTTTAACTGTGACTCATATCCAATACACGTGTTTACACTTGCCATACCATCTGAAACATCGCGCATAGTTAAAGGGAGGTTCTTGCGCTACAAACTAGCCAAGATAGACGAAGTAGAAATATGCTTCGAGCTTATATGCAAAGTTCGTGAAACACCACCATGGTTTTAAAACGGAGGAGGAGGGGGGGAAAAATTGCAGCCTGCGCATATGCTTTATTCACCAAATACTGATTTCTTAATGTTATTTAGCCCGAATTAGCATTAACACAAGGCGGTGTGTGCGTGTGTGAGGGGGGGGTGATTTTCCTTTTCCATGTCACCTGTGATGTTATCATTCAACACGCGCTTCCACCGGAGAATAACATTACGTCATTAAACCGCGTAGAAGTCGCAGTTTTAATGACGTACAGAACACAACGACTCAGGAAATCCGATCTGTCTGTTTACACGACAATCACGTTAGCACATATCTGATTTATATCCGATTTATTTCCACATATGAAGGAGGCCTGAAACCGATCTCGAAATATCGAAATGCATGTGTTTTTTTCCCTGTTTACACGGACAGAGAACATATCCGATATGCGTCACATATGAGCAAAAAAATCTGAATTGGGTCACATTTACTTGACAGTGTAAACGTAGCCTTACACGGCGCTAACACTGGAGACTCCTTCCACTGATGTTACAGAAACATATTTCTGTTTAAATGAGTTACATGTCGCTGTGAATGAGTTGTTACTACGGAAGCGACAACGCTTCAGGAATTTAAACTCTCAATCAAACGCTCCACTCTGCCTTGCTGATGGTTTTGTTCCACCCATGTCGTGACAGATTTCTGAAAATGTTTCTATATGCATGCAGCATTACTGATACCATGAAAGTGTGTGTGTGTTAGTTAAGTGTGTAACCATGTTACACACAACACACGCTCTGAGTCATTATGATCTAACAGCTGCTTTAGCGGGTAAATCCGTCTCCCCGGGCCACCCCATTCTCACCCCGCTCTAATCCACACACACACACACACACACACACACACACACACACACACACACACACACACACACACACACACACACACACACACACACACACACACACACACGCCCTCTCTCACCCGGCTCTAATCCACATACTGCCCTGGAGCAGCAGCACTGATCCGCTATCGACTCGCTGAGTCTGATGGGACGCCACACACAACAATGTACAGGTGCTTTACAGCCCAATTAAGTGACAGGAGTATTACAGAGCCTGGGGCAGGACTGGGGGCAAAGCCACTAAACACACACACACACACACCTGCAGAACAGATCGATCAGACTGACTTTATTCAGAGCCTTAAGAGGAGGATTCAAGAGCCCAATTTGTGTGAGCGACAAACGGGAGCCGCGGGGAGATTTCCTCGTTTACTGTTAGAAAATGTGTGTGTGTGTGTGTGTGTGTGTGTGTGTTCTCCTTTACCACATTAACTCACATCAGAAGAGACGACAGTAGGACAAAATTCAAGCTCAGAGCTGCTTTCATCTCCCCTTAATCATTCCCTGTGCTTTATTCGTTATGTTTCTCTGATCGTAGCTCTGCCTCTCGTTTAATATCGGCTCACGCTTCAAAGATCGTCGATTCTGTGTGACTGAAGGATCACTCGGAAAATATTTAGAATCGAATCTGAGCTCAGTCTAACGTAAATCTTTTTGTTGTTTTGCAATTTCTAAAAATGCTCAACAAATAAATAAACAATAGTTAATAGTTAAAACCTACCCGTGTTTAGACCAACGACAATCAGGCGAAAATCCTGTGTGTGTGTAAGCTGTAAAGTTGGCGTGTCTGTAAATTGATTTGGCGTAAGATGAGTAGCCGGACACATCAAGATGGTTTTGAAATTTTTGTTTGTTTCTACTGAACACATTTTAATGGGGGTTTTCACAGGTGCATTAAAACAATCATTAGTTCATCTCAAAATTCTAAAAAAAAACAAAAAAAAAAACATGTATATATACACACACACACACACACACACACACACACACACAGACACTCTTGGCCATAGTGGAGTTTAGAGTGTGACTGTCTTTTATACTGATAACGAGTTTAAACCGATGGCATTAATACAGGTAACGAGTGGAGGACAGAGGAGCCTCTTTAAGAAGAAGTTACAGGTCTGTGAGTGACAGAAATCTTGCTTGTTTATCGGTGACCAAATATTTATTTTACTGAGAAATTTACCTATTAGTTCATGAAAAATCCTACGATGTGATTTTCTGGATTTTTTTTCTTATTTTGTCTCTCGTAGTTGAGGTATACCTATGATGAAAATTACAGGCCTCTCTGATCTTTTTAAGTGGGAGAACTTGCACAACTGGTGGCCGACTAAATACTTTTTTGCCCCACTGTATATACACTAGATCTTCTTTCACATGAAATTAAATTGCACACTCATAGGCGTGTTTAAAACATATATCTACATATATCTTTATTTTTCCACCCAATTTTTATCTTAAATAAATCGAGAATTTAAGAACACACCACAGTTCTGTTCAAACACAACACATACTTCCTGTTCCACTGCATCCTCACTGCTTAGGCAACCTCCATTCTAGTGCAACATCTGGACAGTACAGAGAGGATTATACAGCATCCAGGCTCATCCAAACGCGCACGCACACACACACACCCACCCACCCACACACACACACACACACACACACACACACACACACACACACATTGAGGCCGTTGTGATGAGGAAGAAGGAGATGATGAAGAGGAGATAAAAATACACCATCACTTCTCACAGGAGGATTAGAATTTAAAGCCCTTCCTGATCTTTCATCTTCACACTGTTCAAAATCAAAATGTGATCAAACAGAAGAATGTAAATAAACAAACAACAACAACAGCAACACAGTCAAGGCCTGCATGTGATTAGGAGATAATGAACGTGTCACATGTGCAGGTAAGAGAACACTCCTCCACCATGTCTCTCTCTTTATATCTCTCCCTCTCTTCTCTTCTCTCCTGGGTGTAATTACTGCTCCAGCGGGCCGCCCTCAGACGCAGCTATCAAAGGGAAGTGGGCGCTCGGGACCGCAGCTTCGTTTAATTAAAACTATTTTGTTTGAGTTTAATCCGCTGATTTCAGGTGCGAGCTCACACATCTGACCTACATACATCACTTCCTGCTTCATCTGGGTCAAAGGTCATCTCAGTCCAGCGGTTAAACATCAGGACAGACAGTGATGAAGACGATGGAGAGCTTGTTTCCCCAAGCACCTAGTGGTTACTTTACAACCCTGTATACACACACACACCGTTTCTACAGTGACTGACCCGATCACGCCGTCCTCACACACCTCTACCAACATTCAGGATCTTTAGACGTTTTGTTTCAGATCACGCCACACCTCAGCCCCTGATTCGCTGCGGATGAGCCAAATAAACAGCTGCGGAGTTACCATGGTTACAGGCTCACCGCTTCACTCACTGATCATCGGTTTATTCTCTTAAAAACATAACCGTGCTCAAAATTCCACAGATGTTCTTTAGCTGTGCGCTCATAACGAGCAGATTCTCCTTCACTCTCTCTCTCTTTCTCTCTCTCACACACACACACACCGCAAGTCCTCTCCAGTGTCCAATCACAGTTTTAAAAAAATGATTCCCCACCTCTCTCACCGCTCTGACAGCCATTAACCAGGCAGAGTTGTGAGAGAAGCAGACAGAGATATGTGTGTGTGTGTATCGATGGTTCGGGACGTAGCCAAGGCTGCCAGAGTGTAACAGCCGTTCCCCACAGTCCCCACGCCGTAATGATCATTAACGTCCACAAATAAACCTGTGCAATTATAAATATACGACTGCAGGCGTGCACAGGGCCTCAGGCCCCGCCCACCAGGAAGTGATGCGTACACACAACACGCATTAAACACTGGCATTGTGAGTCTCTGGTGATCTCTGTGTGTATGTGTGTGTGTGTTTGGGTGATGAATAAGAGAGAACACACACATGCAATCCTGCCAACAATCTGACCTTCATCCTTTAGAGAGAGAGAGAGAGAGAGAGAGAGAGAGAGAGAGAGAGACAGAGCACCCTAAGGGCTGTGAGTTTATTAAGAGAGAGACAGAGAGAAGGAAAACGAGTGCGGAGAAGACGAGTGAGCTGAGAAGGAAGAAAAACTAGCAGGAGGGTCACAGAGAGAGTCTCGAGAGAGAACGAGAGAGCCTGCAGCTCGTCATCCGCACCAACCACGTCAATACTGCCCTCTGTGCATATGTGTGTGTGTGTGTGTGTGTCTTCACTCATTCACTCAGCATCGACAAGTCAGATCAATACACTACTCACCATTAACAAGCAGCCTCAGGGGTGTGTGTGTGTGTGTGTGTGTGTGTGTGTGTGTGTGTGTGTGTGTGTGTGTGTGTATATAGAGGAGAAGAAGAGGAGGCGGATGATCTGAGCTTTGAGGTCAAAGGTCAAAGCCAGTAGTTTGATAGTGACAGACAAGAGGCCAATGATTATCCATAACGCGTTTGTGTGTGTGTGTGTGTGTGTGTGTGTGTGTGTGTGTGTGTGAGTGAGAGAGAGAGTGCACGCATGTGAGGACAAACCTGCTGCTGCAGAAGCTGCTGTATGCGATCCATCCAAACTCCATCTGCGTCATCATCACCCTCTTCCTCCTGCAACACACACACACTTATTGATTTAATGTCTGAATGCACATGATATTACTTATCAACAATTCTGTAGTTTTAGGTCTTTGTCCTTCGCCTGATTCATTGCCTGACTCCTCACGTGACTCATAGACTAAGAACTCACTGAATCAGACTCCCTGACCGTATCAAACTCACTGTCTCAAACACACTTAATCAGACTCAGTGAATCAGACTCAATTATCGAATTAAACTCACTTACTGAGTCAGACTCAATGTATCAAACTCACTGAATTAGACTAACTTATTGAATCAAACTCACATACTGAATCAGACTTACTTACTGAATCAAACTGTTTACAAACATTTCTAACTGATTTGATATGGTGTGTTATGCAGTTCTAACTGACTTACTACGAGAGTCACAAACTGATACACAAACTCTAACTCACTGACTCATTCACTTTCTTACTGACATACATACATGATTTATTTACTGATTCAAAAATTGACTCGTTAACCGATTGACTTGTTTCCTTCCCTAACAGCTCATATGCTTGTTTACTACCTGCAGGCATGTGCAGGGGGGGGGGCGGGGCGGAGGGTGCTTGAGCACCCGCCCCTTTCCTCCAGGATGCCTCAAGTGCCCTTTTCTTGGGTTTTTTTGTTGTTGTTACATTTTTGTGTATGTGCGTATGGAACCCTGTCTTTGCCCCTCAACAATAAAATTTAACTATTAATCTCAATTTTGCTAAATAAAAGGATCTGGCTTGCCATTAACCACATGACTGCCATTAACCAATGCTCGCCCTTGAGGGCAGAACGCGCTCGTTACAAGCCGGGTACGAGCTCGCAAAGTGCACGCGCATTTTCTGCAGGCTTTGGAAGGTGCGGAGTTGGAGGAGAAGCAGGCAAATTAACTGGAAGGTGCAGACTGTAGCAAAACAGTAAATAGTGTCAACAGCGCACACTATAGTCTATAACAACAAATGAATGAGCGTGCTGTTTGTGCAACAGCGCGACAAACATGACCTGTCCTTTTATGAACTGCACAAGTAGTGGTGGTCATTAACTGCTAGCTAACTGGGTAAGGGGGTTACAGGGGGGTCTGTAGCTCTGTGTCCACCGTTTTAGGGAACATGTTTTGTTTTAAAGTAAGTTACATGACTTTTCCCTTCTTTTCTGAAGGGCTTTTATTTCACTAAAAACAATCTAATATGGATATCCACATAATTATGGATTATTATTTTTATGATATAAAAAAAAAAAACACAGTCCCAGAATAACACAGCCCTGCCCTCCAGCACTATCAGCAACAGGAGCAGCATTAATCCCTCAACAGCAATATTGTACACCATCAGGTAAAACATAGGCTACATTTGCTTTGCATTGTCCCCACCTGATGACAGTCATACAGTATGATGCAATTCCATATTAGATTCGTCATGAATGTGAGTTGTTGTTATTCAGTCTGTTCTATCTTTTTTTTTACTTTGAGCACCCGCCCCTTTAAACGTCTCTGCACGGCCCTGAGTACCTGGTCGGTGTCGAGGATGCTAGCCAGGTCGTTAGCGCTGACATTGAGGATAGATGCAGCGAGGGACTGAGCTTTCACCATAGAGCTCTTGGACACTCTTCCTGATTCCTCCTTCTTCTTTCTCTCTCTCCTCCTCTTTCTCAGCTCAGCTCGGGTGTCCCTCACCTGTCTGTCCACCTCCACAGCCAGAGCCTGGGACAAGACAGAGAGAGAAATTCATGAAGAAAGAGGGACTTGAGAGATTATGGAGACATGAAGGAGACAAAAGAGAGAGAACTGGCACAAAGGCAGGACAGAGGGAGAAACAAGAGAGAAAAATAGGAGTGAACAAGAGAATAAAAGAGATGTGTTATAGATAGACACTCAGACAAGCAAAAATATAGACAGATGTGCAGATAGAAAGATATGCAGATGTAGTTTTACCTACAGGGTTGGACAAATGTACAGAGAGACAGACATACAAGTGTTAAGATATACAGTACAGAACGCTAAAGAGAGTGAGACAGACAGATGCAGTGATATAAACAGATGTACATATAGACAGATGTCAGAAAAAAATACATGTGCACAGATAAGCGGAAGGGCAGACTGACAGACAGAGAGAGACACATGAAAGACAGATGTACAGATGTGCAAATACACACTGACTGTCTCTATCTTGAAGTTCGGTGTTTCGGAATGGAATTCAAATGTGGACAGACAGGAACAGAAACAGACGAGTTTACTGACAGACAGACAGACTGATGTAGAGACATGCAGAGAGACATACGGACAGAGACAGACAGATATACGTGCGGATAGGCAGACCAGCATAGAGACATACAAACAGACCTGGGACAAGACAGACATAGAGACAGATCTATGTACAGACAGACAGGGATAGGTCCAGACAGAGAGACGTAGAGACAGACAGGTGTAGACACAGACACACATCTCATACAATGAGAATTAGACTAAAAAAATATATGTAATAATACAGTATAGTCATTAACATGCAAAACATAGTGCTAGGAGTGGTGAGACAGGTCAGGAGTGAGACAGGTGAGCAGAGAGACAGGTGAGGGGAGGTATATCAGTAAGGTAGACACCAGAGGAGAGGTAAAAGCTAATGGATGTGTTTAAATTGCACATTATATAGCAGAGTGAATGAGTGATTAGAGAGGAGTTTAATTGCGCGCACACACACACACACGTAATACACATTTCCCTTTATTAACAGGTGGGACTGCGTCTGTGGCAGGGGTGTAACACCCTCTCTGTGCCTGTTTAATGGTAATCTCATCCTGTGTGAGTACTGCTTAGCACCTGGAGGTGGGCGTGGCCTGGACTGAACACGGTGTTCTAATGAAGCCTTAAGTGGAGGAAGAATCTGATAATCACACAAACATCTCTCTGATAATAACCGATGAAGATGTGCTTTAGTGCTGTAGTGTTTGGTGACACTCGAGTTCCTCCACTCTAGCTGGATTTGTACATCTCACTGGAGCATCACCAAGCTGGACACGGGTGCGAGCCTCCTAGATCCAGTGGAGGGAAATTGTAATGGTGCAGCACACAGAGATTCTCTGTACCCGTAACTGTGGGCTTCAGTCTATGTGCAGGAACCTTTCACGAGTGTGACGATCAGGGGTTCACATACTTTTGGTCATGTAGATTATGTTTCTATACAGACATGTGGTTTTATCCTGTTGAGCTCGGGCATGTGGAATGAACGATTGGCGCATTTCTGAGACGCATAACGTCCATGGACTATTTTAAGTTCTGTCAAGGGTTCATGTACAATGTGCACGAGTTTGTGTAAAAATACACAAAAAAAAAAAACTTGTTTTGCTGGGATGACTAAGAAAAATAAAAAGAATAAATACATACTGTACATTTGTATTACTGAACATTTTATTCATTGTTTGCCAGTGTTAATTTAGTCTCTTTTCGTCAACGATATTGCACGCTGATTTCGTCACTGTTCATTGATATTCGTGACGTCTCGTATTAGTCCCAGGAAAAAATGTGGTCGACGAATATTTTCCGTCATTATTTTCCTGGGACGAGGCGATGACGAGTCAGAAATTTGAAGGGGGCATCCTGGTCTAGCATTGTTTTTTCCCCAGATCCTGCAACGGGGCGCGCAGTCAGATCATGCAACGGGGCGGGGGGTGTGCGCGTCAGATCATGCAACCTGTTTGAGCATCACATATTATTTGCACATTTATTGAATGGAAATGTTTCCGATTCACGTATGCAAATTCGTCTTCAAGTGTCGCCTTTATAGCAATGTGCGTGCAGTCGATGGCTCCGATTACATTAGGAAAACCGTCGATCGCTGAAAATTGCGCTTTAATGTTTGGCTGGTCAACTGCATGGTTTGGAAACCTTATATACCAGCTAGACATGCAGGTGATCCCGTCCCATACATTGCACGGCTCAAAGACGACTGGCTTAACCCCGAGCGGTCTGCCAGTTCCCTTTGGAAAGAACCAGTTGCCAGGAAACCAAGCGTTGTCAGCACCTGTAAGGGAACGGGTAATGCGTGGCTCCTCGCTGTCTCTCTTTGCAAATTTGGACCCAACTCAACACAGAGCTCCAGGGGGATAGCTCTTAGAAATCTGAAACGGCTAATAAGCCAGTCATCATCGTGGGCCAGAAAATCACTGTGATCCCTAAAAATGCGTTCCCTTCGGATTCGGCCATTGACAATGTCCTTTAATAAGGTCAACACTGCCATTGCCATAGACTAAGGGTTGTATACATTTGCAAATGCTTTTATATGTTCTAAATCAAATAATTGGTAGAAAAATATTGTGTCAATTAACCCATTTTATTAATTATAAATTAATAGCAGTGTTTTTCACGTGTTGGTGCGATACTCTGTAGTGTACAATTTAACATAATTGCCTCACACAAGAAATACACGTACGCCAGACATGAAGTTGGCGTGGAAGAACGCACATTCTCACGTTAATTTCACTGTTAGTAAATCCGACCGTGTGCGTGAAAACTGGCGTAAGCAAAGTTTTTGTGCGTACGCAGCGTTGATACATGAGGCCCCTGGTTTCTGTATTAGTTTATGGCAGCATATGTTTATGTATATGCATATGTACATGTTGTTGATGCATATTTACACCGGTAATCTGTGGAGGAGGTGCTTCTCTCTGGTCAGTGCGTGTGTGTGTGTGTGTGTGTGTGTGTGTGTGTGTGTGTGTGTGTGTGTAAGAGAGAGATGATTAGAGCTTTAACGCTGCCACTGTACGTGAGAAAGTCAATAACACAAACTCCCTTCTGCTTCATTCAGAGCTTATTGATCACCGCAATAATCTTCCGTATCATTCCCCCCCAAAGCCTTCTGAAAACCTGACCTTGGAGTGTGTGTGTGTGTGTGTGTGCACGCATATATACACTATAAGTGCTCAGCAGAGGGATCAGCTGCTAAAGATGTTGCTGTACGCTGTAAACGCTCATTAACAGTCAGTAGTGAGTAATAAAGTGTGTTTTATAAAGTTGTGCACAGACACACAGCGTGACAGTAATGAGGTGTGTGTGTAATGCCCATCACCATGTCTGTGTTTTAGTTTGTAATTGACTGAAATAAGGAGATTTCTCTGGACGGACTGATCGCTGGTTTAATCACGGTGCTGCTAATTACACCTGAAATTAATCCACTGTAATTATAAACAGTAATAAACAATATGTTTCAGATTCACGCGCACACACACACACACACTTTAAAGATACAGAAACTGTTCATCTTATTTTTTTTATTTCTTTGTCTAATTACATTCATAAATGTATAAATAATATAATTAAATAGCTTATTTCACAAAATTTCTGAATGTACACCGGTTTACATGCGTACAGACAGACGGGTGTGAGGACAGACAGACAGGTGGAGGTAAGACGAGTGTAAAGATAGAAAGGTGGAAGGATGGAGAGTTAAAAGGACAGATGAGTGCAAGAAAAGACAAGAGTAAGGACTAAGAAGTGTAAGACAGTACAGACAGGCGTAAGGACAGACAGGAGGAAGGACAGAAAGAAAGACAGTATGATGGGTGTACAGACAGACAGGTGTGAGGAATAACTGATGGACAGACAGACAGGTGTAATGACAGACAGGTGGTGTGTGTGTGTGTGTGTGTACTGTATGTGTATTACCTGAGTGACAGAGCGCAGGTGGTGGTGTTGAGTCTGTGCCAGTGTAAGTTTGTTCTGCAGTGTGTGTATCGTCTCTGTGCTCTGATTGGTCAGAAGCTTCATCTGTGCTGTTGCAGCCTGCTCCAGCTCGACCTTTGACCTCTCACACTCCACGAATCGTGCCTGCAGTGCTGTCAGCTTTTGCTCCTGCATGCGCGCGCGCACACACACACACACACACACCTTAATAGTGCATACAATACAGTGTGTGTACAGTGAGTGTTAACATGCTTGTTTACTGTGTGTACGCATGTGTGTGTGTGTGTGTGTGTGTGTGTGTACGCATGTGTGTGAGAGCAGAAGGGTAACCAAGTGTGCTTGGGTTTATAACACCAGAAAACAGGCATCAAAAAGAGGGATGTGTGCCAACATGCTGGTGCTAAATCAGCGAGGGAACATGGCATCCAGACCAGACCAGACCAGACCAGACCAGACCAGACCAGACCAGACCAGTTTGAATACAGATGATGCCATCGCTCATCTCCTCCACACATCACTCACTCACCTGGACACTAGAAGGGGGAATTACGTTAAAAGGCTTTTCATCGACTACAGTTCAGTATTTAAGACCATAATTCCCACCACACTCACAACATGGAGCACCTTGGACTCAGCTCATCTTTGTGTCAGTGGATCTCCTATCTGGAAGACCACAGGCAGTAAAGATGGACAAACATGTCTTTAGACTTTAGACCGCCCTGCAAGGTGCTCAGGAATTTCTACTTCTGCACCATAGAGAGCATCCTGACGGGAAACATCACGACCCGGTTCGGAAACAGCACCATGCAGGACAGACGAGCTCTACAGAGGGTCGTGTGATCAGCTGCACCGAGCTACCTGACCTGCACTCGATCTACAGCAAGCGGTGCAGGACTAAGGCCAGGAAGATGGTGAAGGACCTCAGCCACCACAGCAATGGACTGTTCTCTCTGTTGAGGCCAGGAAAGCGCTTACACACCCTGAAGACCAACACAGAGAGACTGAGGAGGAGCTTCTTCCCTCATGCGATACGGTCAGTTAATCAGTACAACACACAGTACTGATCCATTTTCCACATTCACACATATGTTTCTTGCACTCACTCTGGACAATCCGAACATTCATTGACACTAGTGGCTACTGCACACCTGCACATTCGTGGACATTAGTTACTTACTCTAACATAAGTAGGGCTGAAACGATTCTTCGAGTAACTCGAGTAATTCGATTACAAAAAATTATCGAGGCAAAATCTTCTGCCTCGAAGCTTCGTTTAATTAATTTTAAAAGCTTTCATTATGTGACAAATAAAATTTGAATTTGAATTTTTGTGCAATTATTTGTTGACGGTGCGCTTTTGACACAGCGTGCTTCCAGATGCAAGCCGCCAGTAAACACCAATGAAGAAGAAGCGCTTACGTCACCCAAAAAGCGGAAGGAGACTCAAACAGTTAGCCATGCATTCATTTGATGAAGCGTCCTGTTGCGGCTACAAAACGGAAAGGAGCGATAAAATTATCAGCGAGCCAAGAGAAGAAGAAACCAGGAAGAGAAAACGACAGAAATTGTCAGTAAAGGCTTATATGTTATGCCTGAGCTGTAGAGAAACTTTTAGTTGCACACCTTAGTGTTTCTGTATACTTATTTATTTCAATACAGTGGTGTGAAAAACTATTTGCCCCCCTCCTGATTTCTTATTCTTTTGCATGTTTGTCACACAAAATGTTTCTGATCATTAAACACATTTAACTATTAGTCAAAGATAACACAAGTAAACACAAAATGCAGTTTTTAAATGAGGGGTTTTATTATTTAGGGAGAAAAAAAATCCAAACCTACATGACCCTGTGTTAAAAAGTAATTGTCCCCTGAACCTAATAACTGGTTGGGCCACCCTTAGCAGCAATAACTGCAATCAAGCATTTGCGATAACTTGCAACGAGTCTTTTACAGCGCTCTGGAGGAATTTTGGCCCACTCATCTTTGCAGAATTATTGTAATTCAGCTTTATTTGAGGGTTTTCTAGCATGAACCGACCTTTTTAAGGTCATGCCACAACATTTCAATAGGATTCAGGTCAAGACTTTGACTAGGCCACTCCTAGAGAGGGGGTGTGGCTATAAGCTGGTGTGGTTGAGAGGGGTGTGGCTATAAGCTGGTGTGGTTGAGAGAGGGTGTGGCTATAAGCTGGTGTGGTTGAGAGGGGTGTGGCTATAAGCTGGTGTGGTTGAGAGGGGTGTGGCTATAAGCTGGTGTGGTTGAGAGAGGGTGTGGCTATAAGCTGGTGTGGTTGAGAGAGGGTGTGGCTATGAGCTGGTGTGGTTGAGAGAGGGTGTGGCTATGAGCTGGTGTGGTTGAGAGAGGGTGTGGCTATGAGCTGGTGTGGTTGAGAGAGGGTGTGGCTATAAGCTGGTGTGGTTGAGAGAGGGTGTGGCTATAAGCTGGTGTGGTTGAGAGGGGGTGTGGCTATAAGCTGGTGTGGTTGAGAGGGGTGTGGCTATAAGCTGGTGTGGTTGAGAGAGGGTGTGGCTATGAGCTGGTGTGGTTGAGAGAGGGTGTGGCTATGAGCTGGTGTGGTTGAGAGAGGGTGTGGCTATAAGCTGGTGTGGTTGAGAGAGGGTGTGGCTATGAGCTGGTGTGGTTGAGAGGGGTGTGGCTATAAGCTGGTGTGGTTGAGAGGGGTGTGGCTATAAGCTGGTGTGGTTGAGAGAGGGTGTGGCTATAAGCTGGTGTGGTTGAGAGAGGGTGTGGCTATAAGCTGGTGTGGTTGAGAGAGGGTGTGGCTATAAGCTGGTGTGGTTGAGAGAGGGTGTGGCTATAAGCTGGTGTGGTTGAGAGAGGGTGTGGCTATAAGCTGGTGTGGTTGAGAGAGGGTGTGGCTATGAGCTGGTGTGGTTGAGAGAGGGTGTGGCTATAAGCTGGTGTGGTTGAGAGAGGGTGTGGCTATAAGCTGGTGTGGTTGAGAGAGGGTGTGGCTATAAGCTGGTGTGGTTGAGAGAGGGTGTGGCTATGAGCTGGTGTGGTTGAGAGAGGGTGTGGCTATAAGCTGGTGTGGTTGAGAGAGGGTGTGGCTATAAGCTGGTGTGGTTGAGAGAGGGTGTGGCTATAAGCTGGTGTGGTTGAGAGGGGTGTGGCTATAAGCTGGTGTGGTTGAGAGAGGGTGTGGCTATAAGCTGGTGTGGTTGAGAGAGGGTGTGGCTATAAGCTGGTGTGGTTGAGAGGGGGTGTGGCTATAAGCTGGTGTGGTTGAGAGAGGGTGTGGCTATAAGCTGGTGTGGTTGAGAGAGGGTGTGGCTATAAGCTGGTGTGGTTGAGAGAGGGTGTGGCTATAAGCTGGTGTGGTTGAGAGAGGGTGTGGCTATAAGCTGGTGTGGTTGAGAGGGGTGTGGCTATAAGCTTGTGTGGTTGAGAGAGGGTGTGGCTATAAGCTGGTGTGGTTGAGAGGGGGTGTGGCTATAAGCTGGTGTGGTTGAGAGGGGTGTGGCTATAAGCTGGTGTGGTTGAGAGAGGGTGTGGCTATAAGCTGGTGTGGTTGAGAGGGGGTGTGGCTATAAGCTGGTGTGGTTGAGAGGGGGTGTGGCTATAAGCTGGTGTGGTTGAGAGAGGGTGTGGCTATAAGCTGGTGTGGTTGAGAGAGGGTGTGGCTATAAGCTGGTGTGGGTGAGAGAGGGTGTGGCTATAAGCTGGTGTGGTTGAGAGAGGGTGTGGCTATAAGCTGGTGTGGTTGAGAGAGGGTGTGGCTATAAGCTGGTGTGGTTGAGAGAGGGTGTGGCTATAAGCTGGTGTGGTTGAGAGAGGGTGTGGCTATAAGCTGGTGTGGTTGAGAGAGGGTGTGGCTATAAGCTGGTGTGGTTGAGAGAGGGTGTGGCTATAAGCTGGTGTGGTTGAGAGAGGGTGTGGCTATAAGCTGGTGTGGTTGAGAGGGGGTGTGGCTATAAGCTGGTGTGGTTGAGAGAGGGTGTGGCTATAAGCTGGTGTGGTTGAGAGAGGGTGTGGCTATAAGCTGGTGTGGTTGAGAGAGGGTGTGGCTATAAGCTGGTGTGGTTGAGAGAGGGTGTGGCTATAAGCTGGTGTGGTTGAGAGGGGTGTGGCTATAAGCTTGTGTGGTTGAGAGAGGGTGTGGCTATAAGCTGGTGTGGTTGAGAGGGGTGTGGCTATAAGCTGGTGTGGTTGAGAGGGGGTGTGGCTATAAGCTGGTGTGGTTGAGAGGGGGTGTGGCTATAAGCTGGTGTGGTTGAGAGAGGGTGTGGCTATAAGCTGGTGTGGTTGAGAGAGGGTGTGGCTATAAGCTGGTGTGGGTGAGAGAGGGTGTGGCTATAAGCTGGTGTGGTTGAGAGAGGGTGTGGCTATAAGCTGGTGTGGTTGAGAGAGGGTGTGGCTATAAGCTGGTGTGGTTGAGAGAGGGTGTGGCTATAAGCTGGTGTGGTTGAGAGAGGGTGTGGCTATAAGCTGGTGTGGTTGAGAGAGGGTGTGGCTATAAGCTGGTGTGGTTGAGAGAGGGTGTGGCTATAAGCTGGTGTGGTTGAGAGAGGGTGTGGCTATAAGCCGGTGTGGTTGAGAGAGGGTGTGGCTATAAGCTGGTGTGGTTGAGAGGGGTGTGGCTATAAGCTAGTGTGGTTGAGAGAGGGTGTGGCTATAAGCTGGTGTGGTTGAGAGGGGGTGTGGCTATAAGCTGGTGTGGTTGAGAGGGGTGTGGCTATAAGCTAGTGTGGTTGAGAGAGGGTGTGGCTATAAGCTGGTGTGGTTGAGAGAGGGTGTGGCTATAAGCTGGTGTGGTTGAGAGAGGGTGTGGCTATAAGCTGGTGTGGTTGAGAGAGGGTGTGGCTATAAGCTGGTGTGGTTGAGAGAGGGTGTGGCTGTAGGAGCATTCTGAGGAGCACGCTGAGGAGCCCTCTCATGGAAGAAGAAGAATGTTCAATTATTTGTCACATGTACTTTACAGCACAATGAAATGTCTTCTTCACATATCCCAATTAGGAAACTGGGGTCAGAGCTCAGGGTCAGCCAGCTTACAGCGCCCCTGGAGCTAGAACTGTAACACTCAAAGATAAACGTTATCTCAAAAGTTGCTTTAAAAATTAGTCACTTTAGACAGTTAGATCTTTCACCCAAACCTGTGTGTATGTGTGTGTGTGTGTGTGTGTGTGTGTGTGTGTGTGTGTGTTGGTGTGTTACCTTCGTGTGTATCTGGTCCCGCAGTGTGCTGTTGGTGCTCTCACACTGCTGTTTGTCCTGAGTAGCGACGCTCAGTCTCCTCTTCAGAGACTCGATGAACGCCTTCCTGTTAGACGCCTCCTCACACTGACTCTTTACCTGATACACAACAGGAAATGTGCACACAAACACACACACCATCAGCCAGCTGTACAAGAACATGTGTGTGTGTGTGTGTGTGTGTGTGTGTGTGTGTGTGTGTGTGTGTGTGTGTGTGTGTGTGCACGCATGTGTATGCACCTTTTTCTCCAGATCGTCGATGTGTGAGCGCTGGCTGCGCTCTGAATCCTGCAGGATCTTCAGCCGGCTGCGCAGATCCTCCACCAGCTGTCTCTTCATCACCACGTCCCTCTCACACTGACACACCCTGCACACACACACACACACACACACACACACACACACACACACACACACACAAACACACACACATGTATATATATAAATGGGCACATATATACATATGAGTGTGTGTTACTGGTGGTTCAAGCATATGTGTGTTACTGGGGTGTGTGTGTGTGTGTGTGTGTGTGTGTGTGAGAGAGAGAGTGAGAGTGTGTTAATGAGTAGTAGGTAAATGTCCTGCCCC
>CM060118.1:9439543-9449543 GCA_030522415.1 Channallabes apus | reverse complement strand
AGTGTGTAGTGGAGATGATGTATTATCTAGGGGAGGTGAAAGTGTGTAGGGGAGATGATGTATTATCTAGGGGAGGTGATGTATTATCTAGAGGAAATTATGTATTATCTAGGGGAGGTGATGTATTATCTAGGGGAGGTGAAAGTGTGTAGGGGAGATGATGTATTATCTAGGGGAGGTGATGGATTATCTAGGGGAGATGATACAGTGTGTAGGGGAGATGATGTATTATCTAGGGGAGATGATGTATTATCTAGGGGAGATGATGTATTATCTAGGGGAGGTGATGGATTATCTAGGGGAGATGATACAGTGTGTAGGGGAGATGATGTATTATCTAGGGGAGATGATGTATTATCTAGGGGAGATGATGTATTATCTAGGGGAGATGATGTATTATCTAGGGGAGATGATACAGTGTGTAGGGGAGATGATGTATTATCTAGGGGAGATGATACAGTGTGTAGGGGAGATGATGTATTATCTAGGGGAGATGATGTATTATCTAGGGGAGATGATGTATTATCTAGGGGAGATGATACAGTGTGTAGGGGAGATGATGTATTATCTAGGGGAGATGATGTATTATCTAGGGGAGATGATGTATTATCTAGGGGAGATGATGTATTATCTAGGGGAGATGATACAGTGTGTAGGGGAGATGATGTATTATCTAGGGGAGATGATACAGTGTGTAGGGGAGATGATGTATTATCTAGGGGAGATGATGTATTATCTAGGGGAGATGATGTATTATCTAGGGGAGATGATACAGTGTGTAGGGGAGATGATGTATTATCTAGGGGAGATGATGTATTATCTAGGGGAGATGATGTATTATCTAGGGGAGATGATGTATTATCTAGGGGAGGTGATACAGTGTGTAGGGGAAATGATGTATTATCTGAGGTGATACAGTGTGTAGGGGAGATGATGTATTATCTAGGGGAGATGATACAGTGTGTAGGGGAGATGATGTATTATCTAGGGGAGGTGATACAGTGTGGAGGGGAGATGATGTATTATCTAGGGGAGATGATACAGTGTGTAGGGGAGATGATGTATTATCTAGGGGAGGTGATACAGTGTGTAGGGGAGATGATGTATTATCTAGGGGAGGTGATACAGTGTGTAGGGGAGATGATGTATTATCTAGGGGAGGTGATACAGTGTGTAGGGGAGATGATGTATTATCTAGGGGAGGTGATACAGTGTGTAGGGGAGATGATGTATTATCTAGGGGAGGTGATACAGTGTGTAGGGGAGATGATGTATTATCTAGGGGAGATGATACAGTGTGTAGGGGAGATGATGTATTATCTAGGGGAGGTGATACAGTGTGTAGGGGAGATGATGTATTATCTAGGGGAGGTGAAACAGTGTGTAGGGGAGATGATGTATTATCTAGGGGAGGTGATGTATTATCTAGAGGAAATGATGTATTATCTAGGGGAGGTGATGGATTATCTAGGGGAGATGATACAGTGTGTAGGGGAGGTGATGTATTATCTAGGGGAGATGATACAGTGTGTAGGGGAGATTATGTATTATCTAGGGGAGATGATGTATTATCTAGGGGAGATGATGTATTATCTAGGGGAGGTGATACAGTGTGTAGGGGAGATGATGTATTATCTAGGGGAGATGATACAGTGTGTAGGGGAGATGATGTATTATCTAGGGGAGATGATGTATTATCTAGGGGAGATGATACAGTGTGTAGGGGAGATGATGTATTATCTAGGGGAGATGATGTATTATCTAGGGGAGATGATGTATTATCTAGGGGAGATGATGTATTATCTAGGGGAGATGATGTATTATCTAGGGGAGATGATGTATTTTCTAGGGGAGATGATACAGTGTGTAGGGGAGATGATGTATTATCTAGGGGAGATGATGTATTATCTAGGGGAGATGATGTATTATCTAGGGGAGATGATACAGTGTGTAGGGGAGATGATGTATTATCTAGGGGAGATGATACAGTGTGTAGGGGAGATGATGTATTATCTAGGGGAGATGATACAGTGTGTAGGGGAGATGATGTATTATCTAGGGGAGGTGATACAGTGTTTAGGGGAGATGATGTATTATCTAGGGGAGATGATACAGTGTGTAGGGGAGATGATGTATTATCTAGGGGAGGTGATGTATTATCTAGGGGAGATGATACAGTGTGTAGGGGAGATGATGTATTATCTAGGGGAGATGATGTATTATCTAGGGGAGGTGATGTATTATCTAGGGGAGATGATAGTGTGTAGGGGAGATGATGTATTATCTAGGGGAGATGATGTATTATCTAGGGGAGATGATGTATTATCTAGGGGAGATGATAGTGTGTAGGGGAGATGATGTATTATCTAGGGGAGGTGATACAGTGTTTAGGGGAGATGATGTATTATCTAGGGGAGGTGATACAGTGTTTAGGGGAGATGATGTATTATCTAGGGGAGATGATACAGTGTGTAGGGGAGATGATGTATTATCTAGGGGAGGTGATGTATTATCTAGGGGAGATGATACAGTGTGTAGGGGAGATGATGTATTATCTAGGGGAGATGATGTATTATCTAGGGGAGGTGATACAGTGTGTAGGGGAGATGATGTATTATCTAGGGGAGGTGATGTATTATCTAGGGGAGATGATAGTGTGTAGGGGAGATGATGTATTATCTAGGGGAGATGATGTATTATCTAGGGGAGATGATGTATTATCTAGGGGAGATGATAGTGTGTAGGGGAGATGATGTATTATCTAGGGGAGGTGATACAGTGTTTAGGGGAGATGATGTATTATCTAGGGGAGGTGATACAGTGTTTAGGGGAGATGATGTATTATCTAGGGGAGGTGATACAGTGTTTAGGGGAGATGATGTATTATCTAGGGGAGGTGATACAGTGTGTAGGGGAGATGATGTATTATCTAGGGGAGGTGATACAGTGTGTAGGGGAGATGATGTATTATCTAGGGGAGATGATGTATTATCTAGGGGAGATGATAGTGTGTAGGGGAGATGATGTATTATCTAGGGGAGGTGATACAGTGTTTAGGGGAGATGATGTATTATCTAGGGGAGATGATGTATTATCTAGGGGAGATGATGTATTATCTAGGGGAGATGATGTATTATCTAGGGGAGATGATGTATTATCTAGGGGAGATGATAGTGTGTAGGGGAGATGATGTATTATCTAGGGGAGATGATGTATTATCTAGGGGAGATGATACAGTGTGTAGGGGAGATGATACAGTGTGTAGGGGAGATGATGTATTATCTAGGGGAGATGATACAGTGTGTAGGGGAGATGATGTATTATCTAGGGGAGATGATGTATTATCTAGGGGAGATGATGTATTATCTAGGGGAGATGATACAGTGTGTAGGGGAGATGATACAGTGTGTAGGGGAGATGATGTATTATCTAGGGGAGGTGATGTATTATCTAGGGGAGATGATAGTGTGTAGGGGAGATGATGTATTATCTAGGGGAGGTGATACAGTGTGTAGGGGAGATGATGTATTATCTAGGGGAGGTGATACAGTGTGTAGGGGAGATGATGTATTATCTAGGGGAGATGATACAGTGTGTAGGGGAGATGATGTATTATCTAGGGGAGGTGATACAGTGTGTAGGGGAGATGATGTATTATCTAGGGGAGGTGAAACAGTGTGTAGGGGAGATGATGTATTATCTAGGGGAGGTGATGTATTATCTAGAGGAAATGATGTATTATCTAGGGGAGGTGATGGATTATCTAGGGGAGATGATACAGTGTGTAGGGGAGGTGATGTATTATCTAGGGGAGATGATACAGTGTGTAGGGGAGATTATGTATTATCTAGGGGAGATGATGTATTATCTAGGGGAGATGATGTATTATCTAGGGGAGGTGATACAGTGTGTAGGGGAGATGATGTATTATCTAGGGGAGATGATACAGTGTGTAGGGGAGATGATGTATTATCTAGGGGAGATGATGTATTATCTAGGGGAGATGATACAGTGTGTAGGGGAGATGATGTATTATCTAGGGGAGATGATGTATTATCTAGGGGAGATGATGTATTATCTAGGGGAGATGATGTATTATCTAGGGGAGATGATGTATTATCTAGGGGAGATGATGTATTTTCTAGGGGAGATGATACAGTGTGTAGGGGAGATGATGTATTATCTAGGCGAGATGATGTATTATCTAGGGGAGATGATGTATTATCTAGGGGAGATGATACAGTGTGTAGGGGAGATGATGTATTATCTAGGGGAGATGATACAGTGTGTAGGGGAGATGATGTATTATCTAGGGGAGATGATACAGTGTGTAGGGGAGATGATGTATTATCTAGGGGAGGTGATACAGTGTTTAGGGGAGATGATGTATTATCTAGGGGAGATGATACAGTGTGTAGGGGAGATGATGTATTATCTAGGGGAGGTGATGTATTATCTAGGGGAGATGATGTATTATCTAGGGGAGATGATGTATTATCTAGGGGAGATGATAGTGTGTAGGGGAGATGATGTATTATCTAGGGGAGGTGATACAGTGTGTAGGGGAGATGATGTATTATCTAGGGGAGATGATGTATTATCTAGGGGAGATGATGTATTATCTAGGGGAGATGATAGTGTGTAGGGGAGATGATGTATTATCTAGGGGAGGTGATACAGTGTGTAGGGGAGATGATGTATTATCTAGGGGAGATGATGTATTATCTAGGGGAGGTGATGTATTATCTAGGGGAGATGATAGTGTGTAGGGGAGATGATGTATTATCTAGGGGAGATGATGTATTATCTAGGGGAGATGATGTATTATCTAGGGGAGATGATAGTGTGTAGGGGAGATGATGTATTATCTAGGGGAGGTGATACAGTGTTTAGGGGAGATGATGTATTATCTAGGGGAGGTGATACAGTGTTTAGGGGAGATGATGTATTATCTAGGGGAGATGATACAGTGTGTAGGGGAGATGATGTATTATCTAGGGGAGGTGATGTATTATCTAGGGGAGATGATACAGTGTGTAGGGGAGATGATGTATTATCTAGGGGAGATGATGTATTATCTAGGGGAGGTGATACAGTGTGTAGGGGAGATGATGTATTATCTAGGGGAGGTGATGTATTATCTAGGGGAGATGATAGTGTGTAGGGGAGATGATGTATTATCTAGGGGAGATGATGTATTATCTAGGGGAGATGATGTATTATCTAGGGGAGATGATAGTGTGTAGGGGAGATGATGTATTATCTAGGGGAGGTGATACAGTGTTTAGGGGAGATGATGTATTATCTAGGGGAGGTGATACAGTGTTTAGGGGAGATGATGTATTATCTAGGGGAGGTGATACAGTGTTTAGGGGAGATGATGTATTATCTAGGGGAGGTGATACAGTGTGTAGGGGAGATGATGTATTATCTAGGGGAGGTGATACAGTGTGTAGGGGAGATGATGTATTATCTAGGGGAGATGATGTATTATCTAGGGGAGATGATAGTGTGTAGGGGAGATGATGTATTATCTAGGGGAGGTGATACAGTGTTTAGGGGAGATGATGTATTATCTAGGGGAGATGATGTATTATCTAGGGGAGATGATGTATTATCTAGGGGAGATGATGTATTATCTAGGGGAGATGATGTATTATCTAGGGGAGATGATAGTGTGTAGGGGAGATGATGTATTATCTAGGGGAGATGATGTATTATCTAGGGGAGATGATACAGTGTGTAGGGGAGATGATACAGTGTGTAGGGGAGATGATGTATTATCTAGGGGAGATGATACAGTGTGTAGGGGAGATGATGTATTATCTAGGGGAGATGATGTATTATCTAGGGGAGATGATGTATTATCTAGGGGAGATGATACAGTGTGTAGGGGAGATGATACAGTGTGTAGGGGAGATGATGTATTATCTAGGGGAGGTGATGTATTATCTAGGGGAGATGATAGTGTGTAGGGGAGATGATGTATTATCTAGGGGAGATGATACAGTGTGTAGGGGAGATGATGTATTATCTAGAGCAGTGGTTCCCAAACTGGGGGTCACGGAATAATTTCAAGGGGGATTAAAAAATATATTTTTTTGTGATTATAATACACACTTTTCAGTATTACAAGTAAATGTTATAAATAAATATTTTCTGATTCGTAAAGATATTACTGATTGAGTTTGAGTGTTTAAATTGAGTGTTAAAAAAAATTTTGCGACTCATAGATATGACATCACTGTGCAGCGACTGACTCACTAGTTATTGCTACAGCGCACAACTGCATGTGAAAACCGCAACTGCCGAGATGGATAAATTTGTTATTCGCGAATCTAAAAATGTTAAGTAAATTGTTTGTCTGAGTCACCGGAACCATGTACATCAACCAAGCAAAAGAGTCAGACCCTGTCAGACCAAAGTAGGAAACGTCAGAAATATGAGGAAGAATTCATAAAGTGCAGTCAGTATCAGTATTCAGTAAGTTGCGGTAGAAACCGAATACACGAGTTGTTCCGTGCAGCAGTGGATGTACTGCTTCAATCACGATCTACATATTTGTGTGAGCAGTATTTTTCCGCTGTTACATATAAAAAATAAATACAGCTCACGTCATGATGTCTAAGATGATATGATATGCGGGTAGCTGTATCCACCATCAGGCCACGAATGAAGCTTTTGTGCTGCCAAAAACAAGTACAGCCTTCCCATTGAAATAAGCCAAAATTATTTTTATGTATAGTAAATGTAGTTAAAATACTGTGAACAGCTTGTGTTTATTGCTTGTTTTTGATAGTGGGGGTCGCGAGATCTTGTTGATCTTCAATTAGGGGTCACTGGCTTGAAAGATTGGGAACCACTGAACTAGGGGAGTACGCACAGGACAGGAGTACAGGAGTTGATGCAGTCCGTAGGTGAAGTTACCTGTGCTGTGAGCCCCGGCCATAGTGGAGCTGTTTCTGAGCTCGGGTCGGCGAGGCAGTGCCGCGCAGGCCTGTGGGGGTGGAACCAAAACACGACATGTTAATCCGGGGGAACAGTTTAACGTAATGCGTCGTGCCGCTTCCTGACAGTGTGACACCCCGAAGCGTTTGTAGTCACATCAAAGCGTCGGAGGATTCGCCCCTCAGCTCTGACTAACAGGGTTTGATCTCTCTCTCTCTCTCTCTCTCCGTCTCTCTACTGCTCTCGCTCTGGTTTGATCACAGATTCATCTGGAAGCTCTTTAGTGTGACACGAGTAACTTGGAGCTCGGCTGTCACTGAGAGATCAGAGAGAGGACATGACAGGACGAGAGAAAAAGAGATCGAGAGAGAGAGAGAGAAAGATTCTTAAGGCTCTCTCAGAGAAGAGACATGTATTCAGTAGACACCTGGCAGGAATTCTCCTTACACACAGCTCGGCCTCACACCACAGCACGGCTGAGTTCTGTCTCCTGATTGGTTATAAGGTGTTGATTAATTCTCCAGAACACCAACTCTGACAGTGGTGCAGGCTCTCTCATGGTTTCTGTAGTAACAGTCAGAACTTTAACAATAAGTTTTAACATTTCTTCAGGAGAGAGAATTTATGCTTCTTTGTGGTTTCTCATTCACATGACAAGCTGCGATTCTTTTGTCTTATTAACCCTCGAGAGAGGAAAGAGAGAGAGAGAGAGAGAGGCTGGAAAAGGAACGAGTGTTTCTAGCTGCTATATTGTAACAGAGTAAGATTCAGTTAATTAATCAGGAAGGTACAGACTTTGATTTAGTTTTTGACCTTTGCATGAGCAGTAGAGCGAAGAGGACGAGCAGCACGCCGACTCTGCTGACTGTCCGGGAAATCCCCACTGTCACTGGAATAAAAAAATAAAAAAAACTTGCTAAATACAAAACATCATAAACACCAAACCAAAACGTGTATTACAAGTTTTAAATAGAGAGAACGAGAATGAAAAATGGTAAGGAAAATATTCTACGCTTTGTCCTTCATCAGCAAGATGTAGTTTATAAAGAATCTGTAAATCTCGACCCAAATGGGGGGGGGGGGGACTCTCGACTCAAATGGGGGGGGGGACTCTCGACTCAAATGGGGGGGGGGGTGACTCTCGACTCAAATGGGGGGGGGGGACTCTCGACCCAAATGGGGGGGGGGGGGGTGACTCTCGACTCAAATGGGGGGGGGACTCTCGACTCAAATGGGGGGGGGGGGACTCTCGACTCAAATGGGGGGGGGGGGAGACTCTCGACTCAAATGGGGGGGGGGGGACTCTCGACTCAAATGGGGGGGGACTCGACCCAAATGGGGGGGTAGTCTAGACTCAAATGGGGGGAGGGGACTCGACCCAAATGGGGGGGGGGGGACTCTCGACCCAAATGGGGGGGGGGGGGGACTCTCGACTCAAATGGGGGGGGGGGGGACTCTCGACTCAAATGGGGGGGGGGACTCTCGACTCAAATGGGGGGGGGGGACTCTCGACTCAAATGGGGGGGGGACTCTCGACTCAAATGGGGGGGGGGACTCTCGACTCAAATGGGGGGGGGGACTCTCGACTCAAATGGGGGGGGGACTCTCGACTCAAATGGGGGGGGGGACTCTCGACTCAAATGGGGGGGGGACTCTCGACTCAAATGGGGGGGGGACTCTCGACTCAAATGGGGGGGGACTCGACCCAAATGGGGGGGTAGTCTAGACTCAAATGGGGGGAGGGGACCCTCGAATCTCAATTGGGGGAGGGGACTCGACCCAAATGGGGGGGGGGGGGACTCTCGACTCAAATGGGGGGGGGGACTCTCGACTCAAATGGGGGGGGGGGACTCTCGAATCTCAATTGGGGGGAGGGGACTCTCGAATCTCAACTCAAATGGGGGACGACGACTCTCGACTCCAATGGGGGGGGGGGGGGGGGGGGGGGGGGGCTCTGCCTGGTTACACAAGTTTGGAACAGTATGTGGTGACGATGTCGGGACACTTCTTGGTGAAGGAATGTTGGGACACTGCATGGTGTTAGCATGTAGGGACAGTGTGTTGGTATGACATGGACAAATGTCAGTGAACAGGCATGGAATGAGACATTCCACAATGCATCAGAGTAGCTCTTTCTGAGTACCAACCAAACACGAATTCATCACCCAACCACATATCTCGGCAGTCATCTTAGCTTTTGTGCAGGACATAAAAATAAAGAGAAGACAGATGAGACAGAGAGAGAGAGAGAACAAAAAACATACCTGTCTGGACTCACGTCCTCCCACTCATCCTTGGCAGGGCTACGTGTCCTTGGCTTTACCGAGAAGGTCTGCATTACCACGTGTGTCCCACGTCCATGTCCTCTCCGTGTCTTGTTCCGGTGAAAGTCCCTCTCGGCCCTCAGAACTCCCACTTCCTGTCTGATCCTCAGCAGAGCTGCCCGGGATGCTGTCTCAGCTCTGCGTGATTTCTCCAGCTGGGCCTGTAGAGCCCGGACGTCGCTGAGCAGCCGGTTCCGCTCTGCGTTTACCCGAGCCTGGGTCGCTTCCTCTCGCACATGGACCTGCTGCAGCGCTGCCTGGTCCTCTGCCCGCTCAATACGCAGGAGAACGTTAGCATCCTGTAGGACCTGCTTGTCCTCCTGCAGTTTCAACGTCTCTTTCTCTAAATGCATCATCTTCCTTTCCAACATTTCAATCTACACACACACACACACAGAATCTGAATAAAAGTATTCTTTCTTGTATTTCCAACAGAACGAGAGATGTCTCGCTGCAGCATGATCACTCTTGACCTTCTGTTTCTTCTATTTTGACTTTCGCATTTTTTTAGTTGGTACTCTGTGTGCGAATAAACAGTATAATTATTACCACCACACGGCGCGATCTATTAGTGTTCAACAAGCGCAGTTAGCGCTACTGAACTCCCGAGTCTCGGGAACGACGTCCATCACGTCAACATCGTGTCACCTTCAAGCGTAAAAACATCCGACATGTTTATTACCGAACACGTCTTCCACACTGTTGGCTATTACAGGACTCAGCGATGA
>CM060118.1:9334543-9437043 GCA_030522415.1 Channallabes apus | reverse complement strand
CTTTATTTTCTTTATTTATAAACTTTCTATCAAACACTAGAGGCAGTCTTTATATTGCCGATGTGTGCAAGTGTTTCTACAGTATGTAACAATAACTCGCACTACGCTGTATAAAATAAAAAATAATAAAAAAGTGTGAGATTCCCTCTGTACCCGCGAGCGAGTGTTGTTAATCGAGTGTGTAGCATCCAGAGGAGGGTTACGGTTAGCCACGCCCACAAAAAGGTAAAGCTGAGGTGAAACCACACTGAGGTGATTTACTGTACACACGTCTGTGTGTCACAGCTACCAGGACCATAATGAGGGTGTGTGTGTGTGTGTGTGTCACCTTGCTGTTCCTGGTACAGACGGAGCTCCTGTGCTGTAGCTCGCTCCATGGCCACTCGAACACGAGCCACATCCAACTCCTCCTCCAGCTGAGCTCTACACACACACACAGAATGCTTAAACACTGATACACAACCCGCACACACACTCAATGCTCAGGCACTCACACACACAGACCTGCGCATCATTTATTTATCTGGATGTGGGTGTGTTTACCTATTTGCTAGCTACACACACACACACACACACACACACACACACACACACACACCTATATACTACCGTTCAAAAGTTTGGGGTCACTTGCAAATTTCTTTGTTTTTGTTTAGTGATTTATTTTCTACATTCTACAACAATACTGGGGATTTTAAAACTATAAAATAACACATATGGAATTAGGTAATTACGCAACAACAACAAAAACAACAGTTAGTTGTTATTTTAAGACACAGAGGTCGGCCTTTCTGTAATAGTTCCTGCAAGAACAGTATTGTCAAGTGCATTTGCAAAATCCGTCGAGCACCATAATGAAACTGTCTCTCATGAAGGCCGTCCCAGGAGGACGAGACCAAAACCTCCCTCTGCTGCAGACGAGAAGTTCATTTAGAGTTATCAGCCTGAAAAATGACCAATTAACAGCAGCTCAGATTAGAGGCGTTATGAAGTCTTTACAGAGCAGAAGTAGCAGAAACATCTCAATATCAACTGTTCAAAGGAGATTCATGCAGTTTTTGGACGCCTTCAGCAAAACTTTACAATGTAGATAGAAATAAAAATCAGGAACCATCATGGAGTTAGAACGTATATATATTTTTTATATATATATTTTTTTGGGTCACTTTCTAACTCCATGATGGTTCCTGATTTTTATTTCTTATATGAAAAACTATTTATTTAGCCATTTTTAAAATAGTTTTGTCTTAGGTAAAGGACAAATCTCATGGATGTAGAGTATTATGGTGAACTGGTATGTTTAAATCACTCAGGTTTGTTGACAGTGAGGTGATTGGTCGTTTTAAATCTCATGGAGCCTCATGTCTGTGTTTCCCTCTGGTTCTCCCTATTAGTTATGATGTTATAGTTAGTCTCTGCTTGCACTCTACAGTAAATATACATTCACCTTATATATTAAGTGACTGTGACCATACGCAACTGTTCTCTCTCTCTGTCAAGCTGCACATGTCGCTCCTGAGCTGCCAGTGATCCTGTCCGACTCGTCCATGGATGCCCCATGTGTTCTGCTCAGGACGGGGCGGTTCCACTTCACCATGAAGACGGTCCTGAACTCGGCCGATGCAGACAGCTGGTCTTTGAGGACTTGGGACTTTAGTCGCTCAATAGTTCAGGACTGGAATCTCCTATAGTTTGGAACCTGAGCCTCCAACAAACGGGTTCCATATTAACTTAAACACCTCTTCTGTTGTACTGAACTTCCAGCCTCATGAAACACAGTATGTCTGCAAATCAATTCCTGCTCTCTGTTTCACCCAAATGAGGATGGGTTCCCTGTTGAGTCTGGTTCCTCTCAAGGTTTCCTCCTATTGCCGTCTCAGGGAGTTTTTCCTTGCCACCGTCCCCCCCGGCTTGCTCATCATCTGATCATTTTGTTTCATACATATTTTCTCACACATTTCCATAATTTCCTTCTGATTGTGTAAAGCTCCTTTGTGATAATGACCGTTGTTAAAAGCGCTTTACAAATAAAATGGAACTGCTTTGAAACTCACCGCGTGTCCTGACTCTCGATATCTAAAGAAACGTGGCTAATGAATAATCTCTAATCATAGTGCTAAAGGACAAACGGCGCAGGAACCTGGCCCGAGGTTCAGTGTGTGCTCTACACCTACAGAGAGAGAGGAGTGTGTGTGTGTGTGTGTAGAGACTTTGAGAACTGAAACTATGCCCAATTATCTGCCAGCAATTAGCTTTATTCGCACTAAAGGCTAATTAAAAAGAGAACAGACGCGGTGTGCGAGACCGCACTTTCAAGTTATTATTAGGAGGCGCGTAGACGTCTGTGGAGGATCGTCTTGCTCCCGGGAGACGCCTGCACCTGAAACACACACCTCCTTCTCCTCCCTTTAGCGCATGAGCTTGATCATAACACACTCCTCAGTGGGACGGAGACCTCAAAGAGTTGTAGAAGAGCTGCAGGTAAAACTTTCACACCGCTAGAGAGTGAAGCACGCACGCGCACACACGTGTACACGCACAATCACTCACACACACGTAGAGCGCTTGGAATAGATGCCCAGGTCCACTGACGGGGTATGGGGTTAACACAGGCTGACATCATCATCATTCACAATCAGAGCTTCACACACCCTGCTGTAAAGGAGCGAGGGATTTAAACTAAAGTCGCCACTTCACTCGCTCACATGAAGAACCAGGAAATATACACTGTATCTTCGTTGTTGGCTAATCAGTAAAGTGCGAAGGTTTGGGTGTCAGTTTTTCTTCCATTGTTGTTACTGAAGCTTGGATCAATTCAGGTGTCTTTCAATCCTTGTTTTTGCCTCCTATGTTTATTTTTCCTTTCCTCCTTCTTTCCCCCTAAACTTCCTTCCAACGAAAGTGCGGAATAGTGTAAACTCTGTCCTGAACGCAGTTAGCCCTGAGTGTTACACAACACTGACACTGGAGACTCCTTACACTAATGCAACATAATTGCATTGCGTATTTTTGTCCCGAGTGTGTGCATTTGTGTCACACGGGTGTGTGTCGGGGTAGTTCAGTGATTAAGGCATTGGACTGTTGATCAGTAGGTCCCAGGTACAACAGCACTACCAGTAGGTCTCAGTCGGGCCCTTGAGTCGCTAGTTAATGTAAGTGGATTTTTATCGCCGATGTGTTTTATTTAATTTTTTTCTCCCCCCCGAGTGTATGACAATATTGGTGATCTCCTTGTGTTTGACTGTATGGCATGTAGAAGCCGTATATAAGCGGGTCCAGGCACCGTGCGAGAGTTTAAACAGATGGATGTATAAATTAAAGCTTGTGGATGTGTGTGTGTGCCCAGTGTGCCACAGCTACAGTATGGATTTCTGCCTCTATAAAGGTGTGGAGTCGATGCGGCGCTACGCTAACAGAGAAGCTATCCATCGCTTTAACAGGGCACGTGAGTGCCATCACGAAGAGCATTAGCGAGTCTCGGCCGTCTCGGGTTTCTAACGCGGGGTCTTTATAGACGTCCGGATATCGACGCGACAGCGAACGTCGCGCTGCCCGGTTTTCATTAGCGAAAGAAAAGCGAGGAGTTTTTCTTCATGAGGATGGAGATATGGATCGAGTTCCTCACTTCCGGCTCCCTTGAGAGCTGCAATGACACTCCGGAGGAGACGTGGCTGTCAGGGCTGGAATTAGCCGCTGAAGTCTGGAGACATCCGCCAATAGAGAGATTAGTTATCGATTGGAGGAGGAGGCTGGTTAGCACTGCGCAATGCAGATTTAATTTAATAAAAGAGACTTTATGAGAGAGAGAGAGGGAGAAGAAGAGAGGTGTATTCAGGTGCATGCTGCAGCACCAGGAGCTCGTCGTGGTTGTTATTAATAAGGATAAACATGTTGCACTCGTTAGGCGTCGGTTAGAGACGGGTGAAGACAGCGACGCTGGTGAGAAGTCATTAATGTCAGCTGTGGGCTTTTAATAAGAGCGCTGTCTGCAGGTAATCCTGCTCACTCCGGCTGCGCCGCTGCGCCGAGGTGAGTTTATTAGCGCTCCAGCTGCAGAGACGCTGCGCCCGGCCTCCCCTGACCCCCCGACAGCCGCTCAATTAAAACACAGTGACTGCGGCGCCTCTTTTCATGTCAACAGCGTATAATTGTTTTCTGAGATGTTGCTAACTCCCAGCGCCGCCCCCCCCCCCTCCTCTCACCCCAACTCGAGCTGTGAATAACTCCATTTGAATAACAGATGTTTATTTGCTAGGCTAGGTCGCTCCCGCAGGACACTTAGCACGGCCCTCTGAGCCGCTCGGATAGCTCTCGGAATAAATAAATAAAGACACGGCAGGCGGTGGAGGGGTTCCAGGGGTCGGAGCGCTGCTGCTGGCTTGGTGAGATCGGGACAGCGGACAACACCGATCTCAGACACGCACGCGCGTAACAGGGATGGAGGGGGAAAAAAAATAAAATAAAATAAATAAATAAACTAATTAAACTACAAGAATAAATAACAATGTGTACACGAGCTCTAAAAACGCAACCTGGTTGGACGATTAGTTACTATGAGATCCTCTGAGAGACGTGCGAGGAGATTTATCATTATTAGCGTTTCATATAAATTTAAATCTTAAATTATCGGCCAACTTTTTAATTAATGCTATTTTACATTTTAGTCATTTATTATAATTTCATGCAGAGTTAAATATTCTTATTTATTTATTTATTTAATAGCATATTTTTAGACTAGACGCCTATTAGATATTTTCAGAATTAACATAATTCAATTAAGTCTTGCTATTTATAACATTTCGATTATTTATTACAGACAAATAAAGAGGTTTTTATTTTATTATTAATTAAATAATTATATATTATATTATTATATAATATAGAATTATATAATAATAATTTTTTCGACATGCTACCGAGGTCCAGATGAAATTTACAGCCATATATTAAAATATTTATTAAAAAAAAAATAAAACACACACACACACACACACACACACACACACACACACACACACACACACACACACACACACTATAATGAATTATAATTGTAACAGGTGAGATGTGAGTATGTAACTAAAGCTGCTATGAGGACTACAGCATTACAGTTAGTCTGGTTCCCGGTTTACCCAGTACGGAAACACACAGGCCTCTCAGTGAACTACAAAGAGTTTAACATGAGTTAGTATATTCTTACAGTAGCTGTTGAAAATGTTCAATTATTTCTTTTCAACAGCACCACCTGCAGGGCTGGAGCAGGACGACGGGGCGTGAGGAAAACGTAACGGGGAAAGGGTGCAGGTTCCTAAACTCATTAAGAGGTGGTTTTAACCTGGTGCAACCTTCTCCACTGTCATCTAATCTTTTTAATACACTGTGTGTGTGTGTGTGTGTGTGTGTATATATGTGTATATATATACACACATATATATATACACACATATATATATACACACATATATATACATATACACATATATATACATATACACACTATATATACACAGTATATAAATATAAACAGCAGAAAAAAAATTCTGACTACAGTACACACCATGCCTGATTCTTACATCACCAATGCATGTTAGCGTTACAAAATTACACACAATGCTACACTAAGTACTGACAAGATATAAATAAACAATTAAACAAATAATATTAGAACAACACTACGTGTGTGGATGTGTACAAACCCAGACCAGTGATACAGTACAATACAAGGATTAGTAGAGTAAAAAATTTATATTGCTCATGGCGTTACTTTACAGTAAAAAAAAAAAAAAAAAACCCTGAACAATGGGTCATAATTGTGCAGGGCTGGCTGCTCTTCTCACCCGAGAAACAGCTCTGTAAAATCTATAGATAGCCTGGAGGCATTCGTCCCCTCGCTGTCCTGCTCTTTTACCTGAGACGAGTCAGGCGCACAACAACTGCACACCAAAACACTTCAGAGCCAGAAACAAAACAAAAGAAAAAAGAAAAGAAAAAAAAACTCAGTGTGGAAAAGAATGAAGGATCCTTCGCAGGGACCGAGGGGAACTGCGCTCTTGTCTGAGTCCAGAAAGCGAGCCCCGAGGTCAGACGAGTCCTTGGCCATCAGCTGAATCAGAGCGCTTCACAAAGATTTCAGCTCTGTGGCTGGAGGCGATACACTCCCGAGTCACTGATCCTCGTCCACCGGGGCCGCACGAATCCAGATGGAGAGACAGAGGCAGCGCTCGGCGTTTAATTACCGTAAACACCGAGCGCATGTTTACACGGACACACCGCGTCCCTCAGAAACAACACTGTATTTTTTTTTTTTTAAAGTAAAGCAGGATTATATTTTCTGTTTGTAAAAAAAAAAAAAAAAATGTACACAAACCCATGAGTGTGTAGGAAAAACACAAGTGATATCTTAATATACGGACGATCACGGCATCCCGTGTTAAAACACTAATCACTGTGTGTATGTGTGTGTGTGTGTGTTTAAATCATTTATTAACAAATAATTGATGGAAGGGGGCACTAGCCATCAAAACACACATTAAACATGCACAGTTTGTGTGTTGGTAGTGCAGGACCCGAGGGCCAAAAGCCCCTCATTACTCCTAATACCTTTTAGCAATCAAGATGAAACGGCAAGGAAAAAAAAAAAAAAAAAAACACCGCTCATCAGTGCAAAACGGGTAAACTTTATTAAACTTCATTAAAGTCAAACTCCCGGAGCACGTCTGTAATGGTCACTCTCAGCGGAGGCAGCGCTGAGCAAATCATCTCAAAGGCTTTTTTTCGCACCTAATGGCCGCCTAATTTATGCTTTGATGTCGTGTGAGTGTAGCCGTCTCCGGCTAAGGGCCCTGTTTACTCGGTTTATGAGGCCTAAATCATCTTCGTACCCACAGACCTTTAACTACAATTAACAAGCACGGACAACAAGAGTGCTGGATCCGCAGAAGGGAGGAAGGGAGGGAATGGGTAGAAAGAGATTAACGAAGGAGGGGGTCGGTCGGGGTGGAGGGGTTGTGCAAATGATCTCGGCAAATGAACATTCTCAGCTTGCTGCACGACAAGGAGGAATCTGCAGTGGGAACGAGCCAGGCTCTCTACTTTATTTGCCTTGGCAATTTACTTAATTTAACGCTTTTCCCTCTAGAGCGCTTTCCAGCTCTGCTCTTAACGCCGGCTCGACGCTGCCCCTGCCTTCCATCAGTACCACCTTGCTCTCTCCTGCTGGTTTTAATTTGCAATAAAGGAAAATGGTGGTCCCTTACCACTTGGCAAAGAGCTCACCTTTTGTGCCGAGATGAATCGAGAGGTTTATGAGAGCGGGCAAGAACTTTCTATTCCTACGACCCTAAAAAGAACCTGGAATCAAACTCTCCTTATTTGGACCTCATGCGTTCTTTTTTTATGGCTGTGGAGTGGACCGTGGCCGGCGGGGAGCGCTTGGCCACCAGGCGCTTGGTGAAGAAATGATTTCTGTTAGATGAGTGAACGCCTGCCCACCACCGCTGCTTAAGTATCAGGCAAGCCGCCTTCGCTGGCAATTAGACGTCCCAGAACTCCAGGCCGCGAGGAGGTAATTAACCATTAGCAGATCATTGCAACACTTCCGAGCGCAACCTTCACCATCGCAATCACGGCGGTACGGTCAGCAAAATGGCTGCTTGCCACTGCTTGGGCCCATCGGCTTCTTAAAACGGGCATCCAGCTCTAATCGCAGCCTTTCAATGGTAATTTAGTTCAGCGGGCCGCAAAACAGCTTGATAAAGAAACGCAGCCTAATTACACCTCGCATCTTCCTACCATCCCTCTTCCTGCATGTAATGAATATACACAAGGGGCAGAAGAGGGGGAGAGAGACAGAGAGAGAGAGAGAGAGCAGGTGGAAGTGAAAAAGAATGATGAGATGATGGAAAAAAGTGAGAATGACCAAAAAACTGCATCCATAAGCTTCTCAGTCATGTGAGAAACACGAGGTCGAAACTAGCGAATGCTTCTCCGCTCATCACAGGAGCTTCATCAGAAAAGGCTGAGTTAATGAGAGACAAAAAAAAAAGAAGAAGTGTCTTGTTTGAGTTTAAAAATAAGGCAGCCTGCAGGGGACCTCTTGCATTCTCCATCATGCTATGCACCAGTAATGGTGGAAGGGGCCAGCCGAGATCAAAGCCGGTCCTCTGCTTCTTTTTCTTTATCTCCACGGGAGAGCCACGAGGCCATGTGGGTGAGTTTATTCGGCGTCCACCGAAGCAGATGCAAAGAGGATCAGCACCGACGCTTCAGGACTGCCACTGGGCAGATAGGAAGAAAGCAACTCCCTCATGCTCCTCAGAGGTCACTCCAGGCAGGTCAGTCTCCCAAATACCAGACTTAAAAGCCTGGACCTAAAAGTTTAAGGTCGTTTTCACACACGGCCCAAATACTCAAGTCCACATGCAGGATGGATTCTGTATGTATTTCTGCACAGGTTTATTTCCACAAAGATAATTTTTCCCCCAAACTGCCTACTGGTTAAAACATGTTAAGATTTAAGTTTGCTCTGCAATAGATCTTTGAAAGGATAACCCCCCCCCCCCCCCACACACACAACAAGGTCATCACTTTATTTATAATTAATGTATACAGGTCCTTCTAAAAAAATTAGCATATTGTGATAAAGTTCATTATTTTCTGTAATGTACTGATAAACATTAGACTTTCATATATTTTAGATTAATTACACACAACTGAAGTAGTTCAAGCCTTTTATTGTTTTAATATTGATGATTGTGGCATACAGCTCATGAAAACCCAAAATCCCTATCTCAAAAAATTAGCATATCATGAAAAGGTTCTCTAAACGAGCTATTAACCTAATCATCTGAATCAACTAATTAACTCTAAACACCTGCAAAAGATTCCTGAGGCTTTTAAAAACTCCCAGCCTGGTTCATTACTCAAAACCGCAATCATGGGTAAGACTGCCGACCTGACTGCTGTCCAGAAGGCCATCATTGACACCCTCAAGCAAGAGGGTAAGACACAGAAAGACATTTCTGAACGAATAGGCTGTTCCCATAATGCTGTATCAAGGCACCTCAGTGGGAAGTCTGTGGGAAGGAAAAAGTGTGGCAGAAAACGCTGCACAACGAGAAGAGGTGACCGGGCCCTGAGGAAGATTGTGGAGAAGGACCGATTCCAGACCTTGGGGGACCTGCGGAAGCAGTGGACTGAGACTGGAGTAGAAACATCCAGAGCCACCGTGTACAGGCGTGTGCAGGAAATGGGCTACAGGTTGCAAATTTTGCATGTCATTCGGAAATCAAGGTGCCAGATTCTGGAGGAAGACTGGGGAGAGGGAAATGCCAAAATGCCTGAAGTCCAGTGTCAAGTACCCACAGTCAGTGATGGTCTGGGGTGCCATGTCAGCTGCTGGTGTTGGTCCACTGTGTTTTATCAAGGGCAGGGTCAATGCAGCTAGCTATCAGGAGATTTTGGAGCACTTCATGCTTCCATCTGCTGAAAAGCTTTATGGAGATGAAGATTTCATTTTTCAGCACGACCTGGCACCTGCTCACAGTGCCAAAACCACTGGTAAATGGTTTACTGACCATGGTATTACTGTGCTCAATTGGCCTGCCAACTCTCCTGACCTGAACCCCATAGAGAATCTGTGGGATATTGTGAAGAGAAAGTTGAGAGACACAAGACACAAGAATCTGCAAAAGGATTCCCGACCAAGTATTGAGTGCAGAACTGAACATAATTATATGAAGGTTGACTTTTTTTGTATTAAAAACACTTTTCTTTTATTGGTCGGATGAAATATGCTAATTTTTTGAGATAGGGATTTTGGGTTTTCATGAGCTGTATGCCACAATCATCAATATTAAAACAATAAAAGGCTTGAACTACTTCAGTTGTGTGTAATGAATCTAAAATATATGAAAGTCTAATGTTTATCAGTACATTACAGAAAATAATGAACTTTATCACAATATGCTAATTTTTTGAGAAGGACCTGTATTAATGTAAATGCATCAGATTTCACTTAACACCAAATAATAGTTCGGATGAAGCCTTTCAGTAGAAGATCGGATCTCAGATCTTTTTAACAACCATGTCCAAAGACACATCCTGTGAATGTTTAAAAAAAAAAAAAAAAAAAGGTTACTGTATTTCAGATGAGTAAAATTATTGTTCTGCATAAAGCAAAGAGAACAACAGCAGATAAAGCTAAAATGACTGGAATGAGGTTCGGTCAAGAACTACCTGAATGAGCACGATGGGAGACGACTTAAATGCTTGGTGAAGTCATTTGGTAAAAAACAACAACAGTAAACCAGAGCTATGTTTAATAGTGAAAGTGACACAATGAACAATGTGACAAGACTCAGACGATTGTGACTGAACAGCTGCGTGGCCATAAGAAAACCACTTGTGAGACTAATCCGATGAATCTCTATAGCAAATACTAACAAATTCCCAAATGCCAAACATACCGCAACTCCATCACTAAAGTTACGTTTCCACTCTAGGAGAAATAAATTTATTGCAATACTGAGTCCTCAAGACGCAGCGTCAAGGTCTCCATCTTAAGGTCGCCCCGATTAATCCTTCCCGAATCCCAAGGCGGCCCACCTCTAGCCCCAGATTCCACCTCTCCACCCGTAGCAGCCCCAATAGACCGACACTCAAGTACAGCAACACTTCTGCACCCCTTTCTCGCCCCCCTCTCCATCATTATCAGCCCCAGCAGGCCAAGTATCAAATACAGAAGCAATTCTGCACCCCTACACTACCCCCCCAAAACCCCTCCTCTTTAGCCCTAACAACCCTGCTAGGCCAACTCTCAGTTACAACAGCAGTTCTTTGCTTTTTCATCGCCCCGAGAATCCTCTTCTCCGGCCCTATTCGCCCAGTAGGTAAAGTCTCAGGTACAGCAACAACTCTGCACCCCTTCCCCCCAGAATCCCTCTTCCCCAACCCCAGTAGGCCGACTCACAGGTACAGAAGCACTTCAGCGCCCCTTCCCCATCCCAGAATCCCCGTTCTCCAGCCCCATCAGCAGCATCAGCGGGCCCTGAGCAGGCAGCGGCCAGCGCGAGGCCGTAATTAGCTTGGACAGCTCGAGCTCAGGCAGCCGGGCTACATCATAATGAGCTCAGCTGGGATTAGGAGGACAGGGCAGGGGGGGGGACGGGGGGTTCCTGGAACAGCGGGCTGGGGGTAGAGATCAAACAGGGGAGGGCCGGGCCACGCTGGCTGGCAGGGTTAGACCCCTCAGCTCAGTACAGACCAAATGAGGCCTGGCAAGCAGAGAGCCAAGGCGGCCTAATAAAGAACGACTCCTCCAGCAGACAAGAGCGGTGGTAATTAACACACACACGCGCGCGCGCGCACACACACAGTCACGGAAATACACTGCTCTCTAGAGAGCACTCTATGAAACTGCTCATAGCTTCTCTGGATTCTGGATAAGGAAAAACAAACAAAAAAACACGACATCTACATGTGAACAAATGTGTGTTTAGAAGCAAAAAAAAAAAATCGCAGAATTGCGATGTTGCCGAGGAAAGAAAGAAAAGCTGGTGTTTTCATGCAACACAAACGGCTGTGATCTGTTAATGTTTGTTTGCCCCTGCTAGAGGGCAGATCATGAAGACAGAGGTGCAGTCGCTGGCAAGGGATAACCCTTAATCATTAGCACCTGAAATCACCATTAATCATTAACGTGGGCCAGAAACACTCAACCTCTTCTCACACACACACACACACACACGCACACACACAGTTTGAGACTAGAAAATGTAATTTTTCTTTATGTGTGAGTTTGGAAGCAGCACTGGTGTAGGATTGAGACACTAATGACAGTGTGTGGGAGGAGGATGGAGCTAATAATGAAGTGTGTGTGTGTCAAACTTTAACACTTACAACAGGAGTCCATGAGAAAGAAAAAGCATAAACACTGCTGGTGACAGCAGAAGGAACACACACACACACACACACATACAGAACTGCAAATACACACTGAGACGATTAAGTAAAGTGAGCAACAACTTAAAAATAGAAACATCACTCTCACACCATTTATAACACATAGTTACATTATTTAATCTCTCTTTCTCACACACACACACACACACACACACACACACACACACACACACACACACACACACACACTTACTTCTCAGTGAGAAGCTTCTTGTTCTCGCGTTTAAGGAAGGCTAACTCATTCCACACGGCATCGCTGTTCTCCTGACGGAGCTCCCACGCCTCAGCTCGCCTTGTCCTGCCTTTTGGTCTACACACCCACACACACACACACACACACACACACACACACACACACACACACACACACAGAGAGAGAGAGACATACCAGTACTTAATGTTATTATTACATGTTATTAAAATGACAAATATACACTACATGACTAAAAGTATGTACACCCTAATCTTCACACCCCCTCTGAAGTTTAAAGCAGAGTGTAATTTATTTATAAACGTACGACGCTGTTATACAAGTTAATGGTGTATCAGTGCGGTGCTGATGCATACATATTTTCCAATGTTTAATCTGTTTATTTCTTCTCACATGCACTCGTTTTCATTCGGGTTGCCAGATCACTCTGACAAAACTCCATTTTTTTTGTGCTGAAACTCGGCCCAACTCCAATAAAACACAGCCCAAAGAAGTTCATTACTACAGCTCATACTGTTATAGAGTTTTACTGCATGTTAACGTAACAGTTGTGTATTAAATATTTTATTGCCTTTAAGGTTTTATTTAAACTCCGGAGACTTTTTTATTCAGACTGCAGGTGAAAGTTCCCACGCTTCAAGACCTGTGAGATAATAAAAATGCTAAGTAAAATTAGACTGGCCTTATGACCTGAAATATGATATGATCTGAGACTCGGACACGGGGGTTCAATCAGTTACACCCCTGCTGTACGGGATTTACATTCTCACTGAAGACTTTCTGCTACTTGGCCATATTACTGTGTGCACGTGTGTGTACAAATAACTGAACTTCCATACTAACTGTAACCAAAAGAACAACTACAGAATTATTATTATTTTTTTTAACATTGCTAGTTGCAACATTTATTAAGTTTCAAATTATTAGATTTTTTTATTTACAAATTTACGACTTAATTTTTTATACTTGCTAGTTTTTTATTTTGTTCTTTAGACTTTACAAATTTCTGACGTTGTGATTTTTCCAACCTTACAATGACAATGCTTCAAATGTTGTATTTTATCTTTCCCCAGATGAACGATGTTCGCCAAGACGTCCTCCTAACTGTAGGCTAAAGCCAGTGTTCTGAGCTAATGTAGCTAGGCTAGGCTGTAATGTTCAGGAGGTTACGTTCTCAGTATTAAATGTGTTTTTAAGTTACAGTAGTTTCAGTTTGTCCAGACATAACCCAATCAAGAAGCATTTCACTCTCTCGCTTGGATCCTATCCCAGTGGCCTCGGGGCAGGGGTGGCGAACGGGGTGCCATCACAGGACGCGTACACACACACACACACACACACACACACACACACACACTAGTCACGCATCATATGATATAAAGATTTATTTAAATCAAATTACTTATCCTGATGCACATGCGCGCATCACACTCTGACCTGTTTACATCCCATATCACACGGACACATCGGCTACATCTCTACACACACTACATCTAATCTGATTGTATAACACAGTGGCCACCCCCCCCCCCCCCCCTTTTATTATTTAAAAAAGCATGTCCTTAAATGAGGGCTAACAGATGTGTGTATTCTCCCCTGTTTTTAAAGTCCACACATGTACTCACTGTGACTCTCTCTCACACTCACTCTCACGCACACACAAAGTCCATGCCCTGCCTGACAGCTCCTGGCGCAGTGTAAACACAGGGGAGGTGTTGGACAGGCACTTTTGGACCCGAGTGTTTGTGTGTTTGCCAGTATTCAAATCAGTGGCCTTGACTCTGACACACACACACACACACACACATTCGTCTGAGCTGAAGGCAGCCCACAGTGGCCTGCAGGAGTGGGTTTCCTGTGGGCCATGCAAATGTCCGAACACAAACGAGGTCAGTCTCATCACTGTACGTCGACTTATAAATTCTTAATGCTCCGCCACAGTGTTACCCCAACACACACACACACACACACACGTCCAAAAATTCTCCAGCACATACATCTCTGTGTCTTTCTATGTATTCTGCGTATACACAGTGTGTGTTTGTGTGTGTGTGCGTGTGTGTGTCAGTAGAATACAGGACATGGCGTGATGAGTTTTATTCCTCTTACACCACAGTTACATTTTACTATTTAACTGAAGAGCGATGTCAGTCTTTTTATTCGTTTATGCTTGTCGTCCCATCACCCGCCTCTTTTCCTCCTCTCCTCCCTCCCGATACTCCTGACTGTCACACAGCGCTCACACTGGAGACTCCTTCACGCTACAGATCAAACATTAGACTGCAGCATGCGCTGTCCTCGTCCCTGTAAATGATCCGCATTAATATAAACCTGCGTTTCAGAGCTGCTGTTATAGAGAATTAATCAACACAATGTACTGTATGTGAACTTTGTGTGCGCTCATCTCTTCACACGCTACTGTAAAAGTGTTTATACCTTGAGATGATTTTAATATATTGAGCCATAACGATTTGACCCTCGATACGGTTAAAGTGAAGCTGCAAGTTCACACATTGATGTTTTAAAAAAAATATTTTGTTATAAAACTTCTCACATAAATAACATTAGTAACTTATCTGTATTAAAAAGTAGCAAGAACTTTAACTCCAGAAAGTTGTCTTTCAAATATGAACACTGGCTTCACATTTACATTCTTTGTTACGCCAAAATTATACTTCTAACGTTTAAGATCACTTTTTATATTTGGTCCTGTTCCATGTCATGTTGGATCTGGCATCAGTTACAATGTGTATGTGTGTATGTTCAGTCACTACAATGTTACTATGATTTTGTTGTTGTTATTGTTCTTGCTTGCGAACATGATGGAAAAAACTCTCACATCAATACAGCTAACAATTTCTTATAATATTTTTAAAAAAATGATGATAAATTAATCAAACAAAAAAGCCCTGTTCTTGGATTTCATTCATTTTTCGCCTTGAAACAATACGAGTGTAAATATCTGAAACAAAAATCATGCTAATTTTATTCCTAATTAATGCTCGGATCTGTTCGAACTCTAAACGTGAAGTGACTGAAATTCTACAGGAATGCTTAAACACACCTATAACTTCTTTATTATGACTTCTGGATTCATAACCCGTCCATCTTTAACACTACAAAAAAAAAACGGTAAAGTTACTAGTACAATATTAAAAAACAAATAAATTGCTCCATGATTAATTGCATAAACATCAAAATCACAATATGAACCTGTGCAAATTATTTAACGACAAAAGGCTGGAATTTGTTTATTCAGTTAATCAGAAGTGGGAGGAGACTGAGTACATGTACTTGGCTACGGTACTTAAGTACATATTTCATAATAGTTTTATTAAAGGATACTGTTAGTCCACTACATATTACAGCAAATATCTGTACTTTTACTTCACTACATTTCTGCATGGTGTTGCATCACCCAACCACAGTGGTATGTAGAATTTAAAGCAGGAATTTCACCACCTGCTGACTATTATACATAATTTAATTATTTGTCTTTCTTCCATGAAACGCTCCACCATGTATCAGGTGTCTGATATCGCAAGTAAATTTGAAAGTGATGTACTTTTACACATGTAAATTGAGGTCTCCTACTGTTACTGTGGTATTTACAGTTTGTCAATAGTTTAAGTATTTGTCTATTTTTTTTTTATAATGTTGAGTGGATAAATAAATATTGGGAAAAATCCTCCTAGTGAGATTATTTGTGCAGGTATTTGCTGAGTAGATAAATACAATTGCAAACAAAATGGTACATTTAATAGTTACACATTAATAATAAAATATCGCAGCCCTGATGAAAATATAATGTACATTATTTCCCTATATTTATATTCCATATTAATTGAATCTAAGAAAATAAAATTATATTACTTTGCCTAAAAGCCTGCCTTAATTTTATGTTATTTATATATATATATATTTTTTCATATTTAAAAAAAAATAATAATCCAATGAGAGTAAGTGTAAAAAGTGTATATTATTTTCTTATACTGCACTTTTTTGTTGGTGCTTGCACTTTTCCAATTATGATGTCAAACTAATGAACAATAAAAAGTATGTAATAAAAATTATACAATTTGAAGACCAATAAAGAAAGAAAAAAAAACATTATTTAAAAATGTGTTATTATTAGTGTTGTCCAGTGGTTTCGTTTTATTTCTTTTTATCTTTTTTATCTAAAACCAAAAGTGTCATAGGTTAAATCCCAAAACATTACACCTTCACAACAGCTCTGACTCGAGCACACTTGTGACAAACACGGTCGAGCTGTGTTAATATCCAGGTGAACAGTGCAGAATAAACGCTAACTATTCCTTTACAATGCAGCAGCACCTACTGGATAACATTTTGGCTAACATATCCAGCGATCCTACAGCGATCTGCTTCCTGTCCGCACTCCTCGTGTTGGGGGAGACGGCGCTGTGGGGCAGCAGCACACCGTGTGAAAATACACTCTCCCAAAAAAAAAAAAAGAAAAAGAAAGGGAGAGAAAAAAAAAGAAAAAAAATCTGACAAGAGCTTAACAAGCACGTCCCATTGTGAGGAGAGATGCGGCTGTTCTCCCCGAGAGGAAGAGAACAGAGAGAGAGAGATTGGGGTGGGGGGGGTCAGAGATGGGAGGGGGGGGATGACTCCCCCAGCACTTTTCACTTCATTATAGACCAGAACTAGAGTAAAGCTCTGATCCTTCAGGAAAGACTTGCGCTGATTGTGGTAAGTTTATGAGGAGATCTTTGATCAGCATTTGGACGTTTTAATAAACTTTAATTTTATTTACGCATCCCATCGCCCCTGCTCTGATTTACGCTAACTCACATATATAAACTTTAAGCTTTAGGAAGTGTGTGTGTGTGTGTGTGTGTGTGTGTACATCTTGCTAACAGGATCGCTGTAGCGTGGTGCTAATAGTAAATGACGGGGAGTTCCTCAGGGCTCGACTGCGAGGCCGTTTGCATTTTAACAAGGCGCTAGCGGGCAGCAGAGAGAGCTAGCGCTTTCGTTCCTCGTCAATAACGGCATAGTGAGCCCGATCTCTCCTGAGGAGCTCCTCTCAGCCAGCAGGTGTGTAATACGCTTAGTTAGAAAGGCTAATCCACTTAGCCATGATAGCTAATAAATTCATTCGGCGAGGCGTTCGAGTTTGTGCGGTCGATCAGTTGGGCAGGGAAAGGTCAAAGCTTTAAGAAACGTTGACCAATTCTCACTCTATACAAGAGAAAAGGTGTGTGTGTGTGTGTATGTGTGGTGTGTGTGTGTGTATATATATGTGTGTTAACCCACCTTAACCCAATCCCCATCATCAACCCCCTGCCACCCACTGAGCTGTTTTATGAGAGAGTGTAAGTGGAGGAACGGGGCAGGAGGTGGGGGCGGCGGCTGGGGGCTTCTTAACAAGCCCCAAAAAGCCATAAGAGCTGACGTGTTCCCCCCTGGCTTGTTAGAACTGATTTCTCTGCATTTAGCACAGCTTCTTCATTTCCTATTGTCTTCCAAACACTCCAGCGCCGCTCTCTATGGGCCGAGGAGACGCAGAGACGCACCCGTCAGCCGCAGACCCACGAACCTCCATGCAAAAACCCTCACCCGCACCACTGCTGAGAGAAGCAGGCACGTTACAGCTACACCCACAACACCTACCTATGAGTCCAAGTTGCCACTGTTGTGTCCTTAACCATCAACTGCTCTGATGTATAATGAGATAAAATAAAAAGTCGCTCTGCCAAATGTTGTAAATGTACCCTTCAGCTCCACCCATGTTACAGCTTCACCCATGCTCCACATCCACCAACAGATTTGACAACTCCAGTTCAGGACTGGAGTTTCCAACAGTCTAACGGAGCCTCTAATAATGAACTGGACTCCATATTAACTTAAAGACATCAACTGTTATATTGAATCTCCAGCCTCCAAACACACAGTATGACCTCTGCTATCCGTTATCACCAAAATGAGGATGGGTTCCCTGATGAGTCCGGTTCCTCTCAAGGTTTCTTCCTATTGTCATTGTTAAAAGCGCTATACACATTAAATTGAACTAAATTGAACTTTACAGCTCCGCCCATGTTATAGCTCAACCCATGCTCCAGCTCCGCCCACAATAAAGCCCCATCCATCCTCCAGCTGCAACCACATCGCAGCTCCACCCACATCATGGCTCCACCCATGCGCCAGTGAATCTGACCTGAATTTTATATAAATCCTTAATATTACTTGATTTTTATTTTATTTTCATTCTCCGTATTTAATTAAATAAATTTTTTATCTTTATATTAATTTAATCTGTAAAGCAATTCCTCACAAAAAAGCATCTCAGTGAGTGAAAAACTCTTAATTCTGGTTAAACTGATTTCTGATTAAACTGAATATTCCTCATTATAAGATTACAGTGAAACAGAGTGAGGATCATTATTGTTATTCCAAATCAGACTGAATATTTTAAAGCCCAGGTTCCTCTGATTTTCTGGCAGATCGTTTTGTTCTTTCTAAAAACAAATACTTAAAATTAGCAAAGGTATCAATCTTACTTATTGCAATCTTATAATAAAACTGCAGCTAAACATCACTGGATGTGTGTCAGGTCCAGCAGCACAGTGCCAAAATTGAGCTACGTTACAGAACTGCATTAAGCAGGAAATTAATCCAAATAAACCACGAGAGCTGGAGTTTAAACTAATGTAATTATCACATTCTCACAAAAAAAAAAAAAAAAAAAAAACACACAAACACTAATGTTTAACGTGTAAACGTGAGATCGTTTTTGATGTTTCCCTCCGGCAGTAAAGTGTGCGTCATGTTCACACTCAAGTTGTTTATGTTTATTACTCCTTTGTGTACAGCTTTACACCTGAAACTGTACACATCTTCAGCATGCGAGATATTTTCCTGCGGTTGGTACGACCTGATTATTCTTCTCTCTCATTTAAACAAGACACACATACACACAAAAAAAAAAACATTTGGCTTTAGAAGCTTAATAAAGGTTGGTCCGTTCTTCACTTGCAACAACACACACGCACACACATACACACACACTCACTCTTCAGGTATGTATAGCAGCGTACAAATAAAGTGAAAAAAAAACAACAACACTAAATCAGTAAGATAAATTGTCAAGCACTTTCTCTAACTAATATTTATTTATTATTCATCGATGAAAAGCCACCACAGAACACGATTGTGAGGTTCCGTTAAACGCAGTGACGGTGCAACGCCCGAAGCTAACACCAGCCCGGGGTTTATTTTTTAGGTTAATTTTACAAAATCTGTTTTTCTCCAAGCTTTCAACCCGACACTTTTTACACAAGCTGCCGTTTAGCTCAACGTAATATTTACAAACACTAGCGCAAAATAATCATGTACTGTAGGCATGAACCATGACCTCTAGAGGTCAAACATTAGCAATGCTCAGCTTTTACAAGATTTATTCACACTGTCGTTTGAGGCAAAAATATAAATAATTCAGTATAGTAAGAAGTTTTATTTGTGGAAAATTTAACCTATTCAATGATGTAGACTTTACATTCAAATATTTAAAATTATTTAAAATGTAAAAAATAATTAAAATCTAAACCACTGCCACTTTTTCTTAAATGTTCCTGTACTGTATTGATGATTTTACTGCATTACCCTGTGTCAAGCTCCGCCCACTTCACAATTAAAGCATGTTTCCTGATAACAGCACAGTCTGGTGTGTTTAATAAACTCATTGACTCCATCAGCATCACAAACACTACAGCAGAAACGCATTAAACCTTAAAATCCACTTACAATACATATTTTTTTTGTCGTTGCATTCTTTAAATATTTCCAGTTTTTTAGCTGATAATCATGAAACTCTTTTTATTACTTCAGAATAAATTAATTCTTCAATAATGAATTCTTTATTAAATACAATTCATGACAGCCATGATAGCTCAGAAAAGTATGATAAATTATCGCTTTATTGGCTGAATATTGTTCCGACTGAATGATACGCAGTCAAATATCATTATTGCGATGTTTCGACTGGTATAGATGCGTCTAGTTATCATCTTAAATAATTTGAATAAAAATAAAGCCTGATCATATTATCGCAATCTTTAGCTTTCCTTTCCATCTAATGCAATCGCTGGCATGCACGCACACACACACACACACACACACACACACACACACACACACACACACAAATTCACACTTCTTTCACACGGGTTCACGTTGCATGGCTGTTAGCTTTAATTAACCCAGAGAGAGTCGAGTCGACGAGGTCAGAACTCGCAGCCCACACGGAAACTCAACACACGCTCCTATTAGCTCCGTTTAAACACCTCCGAGAGAACAGAGAAAGAGAGAGAGAGAGAAAGAGAGAGAGAGAGAGAGAGAGAGAGAAAGAGAGAGACAGGTTAGGGAATCAACAAGGTTCCATAAACAATGCAGTTTGGGAAACGATGGCTTGTTCACTGAAATTATGCGGCTATGGCACTGACACAGTTTGAGAAATGTGTTGGTCATGGAAGTGATACAGTTACCGTGGTTAAGCGTTGTGACAGTTAGGGAATCAACAACTAGAAGGGAAAAGAGTTACCCGATTAGAGCAGTGACGTATTTAGGGAATCAACAACATTTGATGGGGTGACGGGATCAGGGGAGTGATGTGGTTAGGGTGGTGAAGCTGTTAGGGAAACAACTACTCTATTAGCTGGTGACACAGTTAAGGGATGTGACAGTTTGAGAAACAAGGACTTGGTTAGGGAATTTACTGTATGTAGTTAGGGCAGTAATGTGGTTAGGGAAATGACGAATCGGTTAGGGCAGTGACAAAGTGAGAGCATCGACACGGTTAGGGTTATGCGGGTAAGGAAACAAAAACGTAGTCAAACTAAATTTGTAGTATTTCAAATAGCATGGGAGGAGAGCATCCTGAACTATAGAAAAGCTCTTAGTGGTGCTAGATCAACGTATCTCTCCACTCTTATAGAAAACAACAAAAATAAATAGATTTTTATTTAATGCTGTAGCCAAATTAACCAGAAATAAGACCACTGCAAAAATTTCCACATCAACATTATGCAGTAGTGAGGACTTCATGAACTTTTTTAATAATAAAATTGTAAATATCAGGCATAAAATTGAGGCTTTGAAACCGGACAATGTAATTGATGCAGATGTTAATCTAACCATGTCAGATCGGAACCTAAAATACTTTACTACCCTTGAAGAGAATGAACTAATTTCACACATTTCTTCTGCAAATTCATCAACCTGTATATTAGATCCTATACCGACACATTTTCTCAAACAGATGCCAGAAATAACAGAACTCCTGTTAAAAATAATTAATTCTTCACTCAGCATTGAGAATGTTCCAAAATCTATTAAATTAGCAGTTGTTAAACCGATAATTAAGAAGTCTGACTTCGACCCCTGTCAACTGTCCAATTACGGGCCGATATCAAACCTCCCCTTTATCTCCAAGATTCTGGAAAAGGTAGTAGGGGAGAAGCTATGCTCATATCTACATAGAAATAGCATACCTGAACTGTATCAGTCAGGATTTAGCCCTCATCACAGCACAGAGAAGCACTCAGTAAATGAGATCCTATAGGACTCTGATCAGAGTTGTGTAACTATGCTTGTATTACTCGACCTCAGTGCAGCTTTTGACACCATTGATCACAGTATTCTTCTTCACATATTAGAAATTGTAGGAGGAATTAAGGGAACAGCCCTCGCTTGGCTCAGATCTTATTTGCCTGATCGTTATCAGTATGTAGATTTAAATGGTGATTATTCTGCATGTTCTCTAGTGGAGTTTAGTGTTCCACAGGGTTCGGTTTTAGGCCCACTGCTTTTTCCCCTTTAAATGCTTCCTTTGGTCAACATAATCCGTAAGCATGGTATTAGTTTTCATTGTTATGCTGACGAGACACAGTTATATGTCTCAACAAAACCAGATGAGAAAAAACAGCTTACTAAAGTTGAGCAATGTGTAAAGGATGCTAATTAACTTCCTTCTGCTTAATCCTGATAAGACAGAAGTTCATAGGACCACATGCAGTTTTTGCATCACACTGTAACTTTAGATGGCCTTTCTGTTCTATCTAGTGCAACAGTTGGGACCTCGGTGTGATAATAGATTCTAGCCTTTCATTTGGAGCTCATGTAGAAAATATCACCAGGATAGCATTCTTTCATCTCAGAAATATTGCCAAGTTATGGAATATATTGTCACTAAACGATATATAAAGTTCATGCTTTTATCACCTCTAGGTTGAACTATTGTAACGCCTCTGGTTGAACTATTGTTCAACTAGGTGCATAAACAAGCTTCGGTTAGTCCAGAATGCAGCAGCGAGAGTCCTCACTAGAACCAGAAGATACAAGCACATCACCACTATCTTATCTTCACTTCATTGGCTCAGTCTGAAATTCCGTATTGATTTTAAAATACTACTTTTGACATATAAAGAATTAAATGGTCTCGCGCCGCAGTATCTGAGTAAACTGCTAGTTGCATACGATCCGCCACGCCTACTTCGATCAAAGGATGCAGGCTGCTTGTCACTACCACATATGAAAACTACAGCAGGGGGCAGAGGTGTTTCTTACAAAGCCCCAAAGTTATGGAATAGCCTTCCAAAAAGTCTAGGCTAAAAACCTATTTATTTAATCAAGCATTTTTGTCAATAGATTTGCTTTAGGTAAAGGAGCAGATCTGGGGGACTCATGGACAAAGTATTATGGTGAACTGGTATGTTTAGATGCTGTATTCCCCACTCTCATTGATCACTCAGGTTTGTTGACGGTGAGGTGATCGGTCGCTTTACATCTCAGGGAGCCCTCATGTTTGTGTTTCCTTCTGGCTCTCCTTTTTAGTTATGATGTTATAGTTAGTGGTGCCGGAGTCCCTGCTTGCACTGTACACTAAATATTCATTCATATGTGACTGTAACCATAACTAAATGATATCTCTCCTCTTCTGTTCTCCCCTCTCCTGTTCTCTCTCCCCCTCTCTCTCTTCCCTTTCCCTGTCGAGCTACACATGTCGTACCTGAGCTGTCATTGATCCAGACTCCCTCTGCCCTCTGGACCTGTCTGACTCATCCTGGTGCCCCGCTTCTGGTTGGAGATCTCGTCACATGGATGCCCTGTGTGTCTCTTTGGGATGCGTCCGGTGTCTGGGGACGGTTTCACTCTACCATGAAGACAGTTCTGGCCTCGACTGATATTGACAGCTGCTAATCTGAGGAATTGACTTGGTTGCAGTTGCTCTATTGTTCAGGACTGGAGTCTACCTGAGTCTCCAATAACTACCTGGACTCCATATTAACATCAATTAACATCAACTGTTATACTGAACTGGCTGCCACCTAACACTGTATAAATGCAGATCATTTCCTGCTATCTGTTTCACCCAAATGAGGATGGGTTCCCTGTTGAGTCTGGTTCCTCTCAAGGTTTCTTCCTATTGCCATCTCAGAGAGTTTTTCCTTGCCACTGGCGGCCTCGGCTTGCTCATCAGGCACTATCTGACCATTTTGATTCATACACATTCACATTTCATACAAACTTAAATAAATCTTTTGATTGCGTAAAGCTGCTTTACGACAATGACAATTGCTAAAAGCGCTATACAAATAAAATTTTATTGCATTGAATTGAATAGTCGGGGTGACAAGGTTATGGAGGTGATGCAGTTAGAGAAAAAAAAACTTTGTTAGGGCAATGACGCAGTTAGAGAAATAACTCTTATGGTAGTGAGGTGGGTAGAGAAATAAAGACTGGATTGGGAGGGGTGACATGGTTAGGGGAATGGTACAAAGATATACCAACTTAGTTTGGGGGTGACACAGTTAGGGAAACAATGGCTCCAATAGGGCAGTAAAATAGTTAGGGGAGTGATTCGGTTAGGGAATTGATTTGGTTAAAGCGGTGATGAGATTAGGGAATTGGCACAGTTGGGTGTGACGAGGTAAAGCAAACAACAACTAAGTTAGAAAGGTGACGCGGTTAGGGCGGAGATGCGGTTAGCGAATGGTGGTGGAGAATTGTTTTGGTCAGTTACTGTCTTAAGTAACTGATGCACCAAGAAAATGTGTGTGTGGGTGTGTGCATGTGTGTGTGTTTGCTTGAGAGAGAGAGAGAGAGAGATAGAGACTGTTTACTCACAGGCCCTGTTTGTCCTCCACCTCCTTCAGTTGCTCCTTCACCGTTCTGTAGTTGGTCTGAATCAGACGGAGACGGTCATGACGCTTCGCATGAGCTCGCCTTAACTCCTCGTTCTCTGCTGTCTGTAACACACACACACTTTAATACTTTATAATGTCCTGTCTTTTGACTTATGACCCAGTGAACCCTTTATTAGGTAAAAATAATGTGAAGAGTTTAAGCTGTGTGTAAAGGTTCTGCTCACAAAACCTGCAGTTTAACTTTCTTAGACTTTTTTTTTTTAAAGAACACAAAGAGCTCTCTCCTCCTTTCACGCTTGTCTTTCTTCTCGCCTTCGCTTTACTTTTAGAGCGAGAGACACTGATAAGCGTTTCCACGCCAACCTGGCACCTGAGACATAATTACAGCCTGACATTTCACCGGCCGGTCGACGGGGAGAGGCTGACTCCTTCACTCCTCCACTCCGCTCCTTTACTTCGACTTAAACCTCTCAGTAGGAGGGGGGGTGGGGGAAGACAAGCACGGGGCAGGGCGGGGTGGATAGGGGCAAATTCAGGAGGGGTGAGGGGGTGGGATGAGGGTCGCTTCTCAAATCGCCTACAAATATTGACCCTTGGCTATTTGACGAGGATGAAGAAGGAAAAAAAAAAAAAGAATAAGAAAAAAATTCCCAGTAAAGATTACAGGAGACTTTTCAGGGGTGAACATATAGATTTTCCTGACAAGAAGCGCCCTATTATTCTGACCTTAGCGAGGGCGAGAGCTCGAAGAGGCGAGTCAGATCTGCTTTCTGCATGAGCGGCCAGAACCCAGACGGAGAACAGAGAGAGAAAGAGAGAGAGAAAGGGAGAGAGAGTTTGTTTACTGCAGCGATGACACGGCAGGCCTGCCGGGCGGGAAAAGCAGCGCCCTGAACCCTGTTATTATTAACAAGGACAAAGAGAACAAGCCCCTCCGCCTGTGTGACAAGTATGGATTTACCGCTCAGATATTCACAAGAGGACAGCAGAGGCGTCGGAACGAGAGAAAAGAGGGAAAAAAAAAAAGACAAGACAGGAAGGAGAGGGAGCGTGAGCAGCACTGTGGAGCTCTAATGAACAGGCCGGATTGATAGGAGAGAGTGTTTCTCGTCAGAGTGACACGGCGTTAGCCACATCATGGAGTACCCAGGGTCCTCAGGAACGATCGATACACACTCACACACACACACACACGCATGCACAGCATGTCGTCTCGATAAACCTAACTCAACTTTCAGACACTGCTCTCTTTCTCCTCACAACTCACACACACTTTAGTCATTAATCCTGTTGTTGATTAATTCTCTATAACGGCAGCTCAGGTCAATGCATTGCCAATGTGTTAATGCATTGCCGTTTCCATAGCAACTGCTTGTTCTGTTTATTTCTGAGTATCATTTGACATCAGTGGAGGGAGTCTCCAGTGTCAGACAGTACATCTACATGCCTTTGAGGGTTCTGGGTAACGTGGATTATTTCCCTGGAGCAGCACAGCACAGGAGTGGTTTATTCGTCTCCAGATTAGACACGACATCACTCGTTCAACCGTCATTCATTATTCATTAATTAACCAACAACAACATGCTGAGATCTATTAAAGAGATATGCATAAAGGACAGGAGAGGTCAGAGGTGTGTGTGTGTGTGTGTGTGTGTGTGTGTGTGTGTGTGTGTGTGTGTGTGTGTGTGTGTGTGAAGGTCAGCAGTGAGATACAGATGATTCGTTTAGTGGAGATCATGGTTCCTGCAGCCGTCTCGAGCCAAACTAGAGTCTCTCCTGCTGTTTCATTGCCTTCACAGACGATGAACAAGTGTGTGTGTGTGTGTGTGTGTGTGTGTGTGTGTGTGTGTGTGTGTGTGTGTGAGTGTGTGAGAGAGCATGCATGTGGAGGGGAAGGTCAGGTAGAAAACAGAAGGGCAACAGAAGAGTGTGAGTTAAACGAGTCTCTGGTGCGTCAGTGAAGTGTCTGTAAATGCTCTGAATCACTCTTCCACAATTGTGCAGAGTAAAAACACACACACACACACACACACACACACACACACACACACGGCTGGTTTAATAAACTCCAAGAGAGTCTTTGTTTTGGGATCAGACAGTGTTAAAGTGACATCTATTACTAGTGGGAATGAAATCTGTCTGTCCGTCTCTCTGACTGTGTCTGTCTGTCTGTCTGTCTGTCTGTCTGTCTGTCTGGCTCTCTGCACGCCTGTGGCTGTCTGCCTCTCTGTGTTTGTCTGTCTATCTGTCTCCCCGCCTGCGGTTGTCTGTCTCCCTGCCTGCCTTTTTCAACCTGTGTCTCTCTCTCTCTCTTGGAGTCTTTCTCCACCTGTTTGTCTGTCTCTCTTACTCTATTAGCGTTTCCCCGTTTCCTGCCTGTGTGTCAGTATGTGTCGGAGAGAGAGACAGACAGACAGACAGACAGACAGACAGACAGACAGACAGATGAATGAATCGTCACCTTGAGTGTCAGTAACTCCTCCAACTGATGTATTTTCTTCTCAGCTGCTCTACTACGGCTTGGAGAGACAGACCTGGAACACTGTGAGAGAGAGAGAGAGAGAGAGAGAGAGGGAGAGAGAGAGAGAGAGGTAAGGTGATTGTAGGAATAATGGAAGTCTGATACAGGAGGATATTGTTGATGTAGCATGTGTGTGTGTATCTGGGTCTGATGATGATGACATCATCACCTGTTGGTCCGATATCAGTAAAAATCAAAGTGACAGACCAGAGAGAGGAATGTCTGTGTCTCAAACACACACACACACACACACACACACACACACACACACACACACACACACACACACACACACAAGCACACAAGCACACAAGCACACACACACACACAAGCACACACACAGGATAAGAAGATCTGAGGTGTCCTGACAACACACACACACACATTCATGAAAGTATGTGTTAAGTAGAGTCAGGTGCAGCATTGTGACTGTGTGACTGTGTGTGTGTGTGTGTGTGTGTGTGTGTGTGTTTCTCTACCTGCTGTGTGCATGTTCCACAGCTCTGAGTCTCAGAAGGTGGGGGTTGAGACACACACTCCTGACTCTCTGCTGCCTCCACACACTGCTGCCCCAAACACAAACACACAAAAGAACACATTATTACACTTCATTAAATATTATATTTATCATTCAATCGTACTATACTTATTAGTAAATATACTCTAAATAATATATAAGATATAATTACTATTCTAATACGTTTGGTTCTGAACTGGTCCAGTGTGGTCGTGCCAGTTGTGTTCTGGTCCTGTTTCATTCTAATCTGATCTACTCAGTTCTCATGTGTGAGCGAGTGTAAGGGTTTGAAGGCGTAGGCCTTGACGTGGGCCAGACTGTGGTGTCTAGACGACTGGGTCGGAGCGACTCCAGAACTGCAGCTCTTGTGGGACGTTCGCGGGCTGCAGTGGTCGGGACATTCCGAAAGTGGATGCTGATAAAATGAATGCTGGTTCTGATATGAGAAACGAATGAGGACACTGTGCAGGACTGTTTGTTGTTTTTGGGACTGTGTAGCCGCAGATCAGTCAGGACGCGCTGTGGGAAGAAGACGAGCTGACGGAGACAGTTTGATGCCCTGGACGATGGTCTACTGGGAAACCTCGGTTCCTGCCATTCATGTGGATGTTACTTTGACGCGTTACACCCCTTCATGGAGACGTTGTTGTGGCAGAATAATGCACCCTGACACATTGAACACAATGTTCAGGAACAGTTAGAAAAACATGACAAAGAGCTGAAGGTGTTCACTCGGCCTCCGAGTTCTCCAGATCTCAATTCAATTTTGTCAATTCAGCTGTGTTGAAAAAAAAAATAAAAACAGTCTGATCCATGGAGGTGCCACCTCACAACGTATCGAATCTTCTACTGATGGCTTGTTGCCAGATACCACACACACACACACACACACACACACACCTCGGAGGTCTAGAGGAGTCCAGGCCTCAATATTAAGCAGGTGGTCATAATGTCATAGCTAATCGGTGTACAGCGCGCAGTGCAGAGCTGGAATGAACCCGACTCGTCGTCAAGCTTTAAACTCGTCTCTATCTCACGTTTGCGCCGCGCTCACAGCTGGAGAAGCTAAAGGATATGACGAGGAGGTAATTAGTGACGACTGACAGCCTCGACACCTCCATGTTCTCACCGAGTCGAGAAGTAATGAAAGATACAACAGGACCGTCATCACCTTTCGGGTTCCTGATCGCATTATCAAAACTACAGTGGCGCTTGGCATCTGGGTGTGACCTTGTTAACTGCCAGGGTAATTAAGTTTAACCAATTGGGAGAGGGGATGATAAATTATTAGCAGGAAGATTTTGTTCGCGTTTTATTAAATTGGCCTGTCAAAGGGGGTCGGCCAAATTATCTGGGGCCTCGTTTGCTGGAGGCCGGCCATATTGCTGCATCTGTTACAATTATTTATAATTTCAAGCAGTCCCCTTCACAAAAAAAAAAAAAAAAAAGGAAGGGGGGAAAAAAAACAAAACAGCCGACGGAGTTCAGGAGCAGCAACCGCATGAAGCAATTTACAAATTATCTGATGAGGGAGTGTTTGAGGGCTTTTCTCTCATTTCCAGCCAGCAGAGACGAGAGCAAGAGAGAGCAAGAGAGAGAGAGAGAGGGAGGAGAGAGGAGTGGTGTAATTACAGAACGCGATTAGGCTCTGGTGGGATCTGGCTGGGCAGAACATATGGACGGGTTTGTGATTTTGCTCCCCGAGGCTCGTGACCCGTCTGCTGCATGTGAATGAGAAAGAACTTAAGTTAACACTAAACATCCACCATCTACGCCACAAAATAAACCACACCAGCACGCTGAACAAAACCCAGAACCGAATTCCACACTGAACTTCGACACCTCCAGAACGAGTCCAAAACAAATGCAGAACACAAATCAGAGGCGAACCAAATTACACAATGAAAAAAAATCAGGAACATGGAACCAGGCTCAAAAGCCAGAACCCAGTTAATATGGAGCCTGACTCAAAAATTCAGATCTCAGTAATATAAAATCTGACAACAAAAAAATCCAGAACTAATACGGAACCTGGACCGATCTCTATATGTCCACAAATAACACACTGAGTGCCAGCGGAGACGCTGGTCGAGTCACCAGGTCAGTAGTTTGAACACTGGCACCCAGATGTCCAGGTGAAGATTTTAACCCAAGTGAACACAGGACAAGGAAGCAGTCTCTGACACTAGACCAGGTGGAACCCTGGAGAGGAACCGGAGTGCATTAGAGCCAAGTCTTTTCTGGGCCACGCCTCCATCACCAGCTCGCATCACTTGTTTAAAGCAACATGAAGATCGCTGGTTAATTGCCACGACACGGTGTGTGATTTTTCTCTCCCTGCTCCATCAGAGTGAAACATTTAAAACCCAAACACACTGGTGGGATCTCAGTATGCAGCACGCGCACTCACACACACACGCACACACACACACACACACACACACACACACACACACACAGTTCTGATCAAAGGAAACATGGCTACTCTACTAAACATGACCCCACATAACAAGCTCTGTGTGTGAGTGTGTGTGCGCCTGACACTTCAATTATACATCTGACAGCTCCTGAGTTCGATAATGCTAATCTCTCACACACACACACACACACACACACACACACACACACACACACACACACACACACACACACACACACACACACACACACACACACAGAGCTACGAGAGGATGATACAACTTTCATCATCTCTCTCAAGGCTTAACAAACTGTCTTTATTATTTTTCATATTAACTAAAAATAAATAAAAAAATGTAATGTAAAATAAACTCAGACAGTAAAGGTTAAACGTCAATTTAAGGGATAAATCTGTGCTTTAAACACATGTGTGTGACACAAATACACTTTTCAGTTCACCATCATCTCAATTTATGATCTGATCATTATGGGTAATACACACACACACACACACAGTATGAACACTACATGACACTACGGAACAGAGCCAGGAAACAGCGGATGTTATACTAAGAATGAATAATTTACTCTTGAAGTCTGGCTTGTGGGTCTGACACATAAAGCAATAGCTTTCTAGTACAATCACTAGGTTAACTTAGAGAGGGCACACACACACACACACACACACACACACACACACACACACACACACACACACACACACACACACACACACACACAGAGAAATGAACCACACCCTCACTGGGTAGACAGCACAACCCGGGTCACGGCACCATGTTCCCATAAACACACCTTTACATTTACAAACCCAACCACATCACCTGCTTTGTAGTTTCCTTTAACCTTTAAGGCCCCATGTTGTATTAGTTGTGTAACACATGAACACAGGTCTCAGAACTTCCCCAAAGAAAGTGTGTTCCTGCATGTGTGTGTAAGACTTTAGGTGAAATAAACCACAGATAAAAGCATGTCTTCATTCCTTTAAAACAACCTCTATTTCACTCCTCCTCCAAACACACAGGTTCGGTGTCTATGTAAATGAGCTGCGGCTGAGAACAGGAGAGCTGTGTAACAAGCCAGGGGAGGGGCTGTTCTTATATGAGGTAACATTAGTGGGGAAATCGGATTAGCTTGTTGAAATCCTGGCTGATACACACATGAAAAGAAAAGTGCGCATGCGCGCACACACACTGGAGATCCGAATGAATGTGTAAACATGACTAAAAAGTGAATTTCGAATAATACCTGCCCTTTAAAGTTGTCTTTAATCTTCACCTCTACAGGTTTTTTAGCTGAACTTTAGCAGCACGAGGTTAAGACAGGTTCAGTGCATTCTGATGAGCTGCTCACAGACAGCTCTTTAATTTAATTACATTCCAAGAAGAAAATGCAAAAATTTATTTGAAACCTATGACATCACTGCCTTTAACTCATGGAATGTAATTCCTGTCATTTTTGTGCTTTTTTCCTTTACACAGTTATTAACTTAACTTCTTCATAATTCAAGAGCTCAATTTCCCGGCTATACTTTTAACAACTTTCGATTGTAGGGCAGATAATTACAGGAGAAAAAAAACTATCTGTAGTATCTGGTGACACACAAGTGAGGATGGGTTCTCTTTTGAATCTAGTTTCACTTAAGGTTTCCCCTTCATGATGTTTCGGGGGGTTTTTCCTTGCCACCACAACACCCTCTAGATTGATCGCTAGCTGACTTTCTATAAAGTGCTCGTTCATTAGGTAAGTTTGATATAAACTCCTTGTTGCCAGTTATAATAATTACATTTTAAAAAATTATTAACGATGTAATTTAGTTGATATTCGAAGTACTTAATGAAATACGTATACAATACGCCTACTTAAATAATACAACATGAAGGTGCTTCTGTGAATGGTTGTGAATGTGGGTTGCCAGGTAGCTGCTTTCACCTCAGTATTGAAGACCGTAAAGATCTATTTTAAACTGACAGTAATTGTAATTAATGATTGTGGAACACCTGAGACGCGTAGTGATACATACAGTTTAATGTCCCAGTGGTGTTATCGTCTCTTATCACCTCTCGCCCAAGATTACTCGGTCAGAACTAACCAGCGTATAATGTTACAGTACATATAGAACTACAGTACTGTGATGAATATGTTTTGGACGGATACCTTCTCAGACAAATGAAAACCTCAGCTGTGGTTGCCCAAATGTGCAACAAGGCCTTCGCAGGATTCACAAAATCTGCATTAAGGATAAATTTGAAAATGTAGAATTTATTGCTGAAAAGTTTATATATTTCCGTGTTGTTACAGTATCAAACTACTATACAAACAACATGAGTGAATTCACTAAGAACAACACTAGGGAGGATTTAGTGAATGACCCACATGTAATGCTAATAAATGAAGCAGATGTGTTTAAACACCCAGGTAACACTTAAGGCGCAAGTACTGATTTATACTGGAGCTGAGTAAGTACATCACTACTCAGGGATCCGTTACTCCTACGTCTGTATGAGGTCAGGACTGGGCACTTTTTACACTTACGCAGAAGACTTCAAGCGAAATACAATGATCAGACTCTTAGCCGCAGTAAAACATATGAACAGTGCAAGCATTTTAAAGAATGACAATCCTGGCCGTGGTGTCTCAGAGGATTCAGCGAGTGGAACGCCGGATCCATGAAATTCAGCGGATAACTTGTCACCAACTTGTAGAAGAGACGCATCTGCATGTGGGAACTGAAACAACAACCTTTCACCAACACCACTTGCACACTACAGGAGCTCAGCTGTGCCACATTCCCCATATAGTCCTGACCTCGCGCCAATGTTTGGGACATTAAAGGAGTTGATTGGAGGCCAGATGTAAAGCTGATCATGCCTGCGGCGTACTGAGAAAACATTCTACCTTGATGGAGTGGATTATAGAGAAATAAAGGGAATTTATACTCTCAGAACTGTTCTGTTATACTGCAATCAAAAGTCCTGCTTTGACTTGAATGTCCCTTACTGTATATGAATGTTTAGATTATGATAGATAGATAGATAGATAGATAGATAGATAGATAGATAGATAGATAGATAGATAGATAGACACTTAATGGTTCCTGAAGTAAATAAAGTTCGCTTATATAATGAATGTTTTCTAAGTATGATTACAGAAAAAATAGATGACTTTAAAATCAACACCTGACAATGTTTTTTTTTTCTTGTAGCAGACAACAGATTATCTCTTTAATTCATGTGAAACTAAAGGACATTCCTGGTTATAAAAGTACAAGAACTCTAGCGTTTGGAAGAACCTTGAAATCCCTGGGGTTCTAGTAGGAACTTTAAGCGATTATGAGGTCTTAGTAAGATGTCTATGCATATTAAGACATTTTTCATTTGAATATTTTAGCATTTGGGAAAAAGCATTACTACTCCCTAATAAAGACATGAGCCTTTTGTACATTTTATTTGATTAAGTCGTGAGTCAGTGTTTGATTCAAAATCAATTCACATTTTTTTATATTATTCGGTTAACCATTCTAACATTAAACAGCCAATTTTTTTTAACTATACCACAGCTTTTACATAAAATAAAATCTCGCTTAAAAAAAATCGTTCCTTCTTCTTCTGAGCTTATGAGTGGTTAGTGCATTACTGCCACCTAATGGACTGGAGTGTGGAGCAGAGGCTCGGCAGGAAAAAAAGATTATCGCCTTGCACAAGGTTACAACACTTCAATATTTATTAGAGACGTTTAGTGTTTTTTTTTTTTTTTTTTTTTAGCAATATAGCTGCTCAAGACAAATCAACCTGAAATGAATCAACAAAGTAGAAAGAAATCTAACCTCTAAAATTCACAACATATGAAAAATCAAAGGTTTAAAACACTAACTAGGCCACACTGGCTTGACTCCGGTGTTTACTAAGAGTATAAACTCCACAGCATTTGTATGAATCCTTAAAAGAGTTGAGGTACTATCATGATGATAAAGTACGTACTTATTTTGGGACGGATCCTTAAAACTGATGAATCTTTAGTAAGAAGTTTTCAGGTTTCAAACAGTGGAAGTTTTAGTAAGAACACTAACTAGGCAGGATTTGGGACAGAGCCGTAAACAGCCAGTGCTGCAGTGAGAAGAGTAATTTGGGCAGAAGCTGTACAATGTCTGGCACTGTATCACACCAAATCTCTCACTAATGACAGCCCATGCAGGATGGAGGCACCCGTGTGCATGTGTGTGTGTGTATATGTGTGTGTGGTTTCACTCTGAATTGCTGCCCAGTACAATTACGATTTGGACTTTAGAGCCCAGGAAGCGTGGCGTGCGTGGGGCGGCGTGATGGATGGCGACCTGAAACGCGCGCTCCCAATCAGAGCAGAGTGCAGCCAGGAACACACCAATGGGAGCCCCCTATCTGGGGTTGCCGTGGCAGCGGACCACCTGGCAAACAGCGGCTGAGTGGGCAGAAAAAAAAAAAAAAAAATACACGCTTTCCACCTGAATCCCACACAGGCCTGTGCACTCGCAGTCCACCACAACCCCAAACCCAACAGTTCCACTTCAGCATCAGGATCCGGGTTACGGCACCACCTGGAGCAAACCGTCTCGGACATCGCAAAAAGTTACTACAAGGTACTACGGTGAAATTTAACGGTGAAACACAGATATCATGAGCAGTTTTGATGCTAAAGGAGAGTAAAGAACGTGAGGGTGGTGACTGTAGCGCCGCATCATCACACACCCTCAGCAGCACACAGTGTTTCACCGTTTCACAATCGCTCCAAGCACGTAGCGATGACGTGATGATTGGATCTGCAGTAATTTAAATACAAAAGGAATGTTGAAAAAGGAAAGGAGTGAAGTGTAAAATACTTAAAGTGTGTGTGTTTCTTCTTTCCTTCCATAGCACAATGTTCAAGAGACTTTTATTTAAATCAGAGCCACACACACTCACGCGCGCAAGAGAAAGAGCGACCCCCACCAACCTACACTTTGATCATTTCCATCACAGGCTCGCTAACATTTAAAATTAAAATGTAACCCCGTTGAAGGATTGTACAGGTGTTCTAGTTGTTACAGAATTCCGGATTACACAGGAACGCGCGCTCCTGTCGTAGCAAATTAGCCAAAGCCCCGCCGACCGCGCCGCACTTCAGGAGACCCCATCCCTTCTCTTTGATGTGCGCGGGTTAGGGGAAAGCTGAGAAACAAAGACGCGACGTGTGTTTGGTAAACACTAGTTAATATTAATGCAAAGCCTCGAACCAGTGAGTCTGCAATCACAACAGGAAGATGCTACTACTACTACTAAACACACACACACACACACACACACACACACACACAAAGAGTGAGAGGGAGAGAGAGAGAGATTTCTCCGCTTCCTGGAACACAGCCCTGCAGATCTGAACAGTAATTACTGAGGGAACTTTGCCTAGTTGTATTTAATGACTCGCTAATTGATCCATTTATATTTGAATGCCGAGTGCAGAATTAATGGACGTTTACAAAAGAGGAAGGAGGGATTCTCTAACGCTCACGCTCTCCTTAACGACGCCGAGCGTTTAGCTAAAAAACTCGACAACTAGATTATGCTCTGTCCCCGGGCGCATCCTGGCACCGAGCGCTGTAACGCCACCTGTGGTCCATGGGGTAGCGCAGGGGCGAGAAGGTGATAACAAACGTGATTAATCATCATCTCACACGTCGACTCTGAAGCCAGGCTCCGATCAGGCCGCCAGTACCGAGTCCAATCTCAGAAACGCTCCACATTCATTAAAGTAAAACTCTCACATAAATACAGATGCACATTTCCATGATTAATTTCCAGCCTTAATAATTTCCATGTTAAAACCGGACCAAAATCTAGTATCTGGGCTATGAGACAGGATGGCTTTATTAAAAAAAAAAAAAAAAAAGATCAAGAAAATATTTAATGTTAGTAATCACAGTACTGTATTATAAATAAAAATCACAAACATAATAATCTTTTATCGTATAAAATCTAAAAGATGCAACAGTGATCCATATTTCAACATTGATTCATAACATCTGTTTAATTTAGAACAGAAATGTACTTTTTCAGAATATTTGGTAATGAAAATTATAGGAATTATTATAAGAAATAATTATGAGGATAAAACCATGGTGCGAGTTTAGTGTGTGTATATCAGGACTATAAAGAAAATGAACAGATTATAGAGACATATAACCCCAAATATAAAGCAAGAAACAAACTTCATTGGAAAACCAGTAAATACACACACACACACACACACACTATATATATATAGTGCCTGTAAGTTACAGACCTGTAACTTCTTTAAGAGGCTCCTCTGTCCTCCACTCGTTACCTGTATTAATGGCATCTGTTTAAACTCGTTATCAGTATAAAGGACACCTGTCCACAACCTCAAACAGTCACACTCCAAACTCCACTATGGCCAAGACCAAAAAGACACCAGGAACAAAATTGTAGACCTGCACCAGGCTGGGAAGACTGAATCTGCAATACGTAAGCAGCTTGGGGGTGAAGAAATCAACTGAGGGAGCAATTATTAGAACATGGAAGACATACAAGACCACTGTTAATCTCCCTCGATCTGTGGCTCCACGCAAGACCTCACCCCACGGGGTCAAAAAGATCACAAGAACTGTGAGCAAAAATCCCAGAGCCACATGGGGGGACCTAGTGAATGACCTGCACAAAGCTGGGACCAAACTAACAAAGGCTACCATCAGTATCACACTGCGCCGCCAGGGACTCAAATCCTGCAGTGCCAGACGTGTCCCCTTGCTTAAGCCAGTACATGTCCAGGCCCGTCTGAAGTTTGCTAGAGAGCATTTGGATGATCCAGAAGAGGATTGGGAGAATGTCACATGGTCAGATGAAACCAAAATAGAACTTAAAAAAAAACTAAACTTGTGTTTGGAGGAAAAGGAAGTTTATAGAGGAGTTGAAAGTCCGTGTTGCCCATCGACTGCATGGAGGAATGGGCCAAAATACCAGCAACAGTGTGTGAAAACCTTGTGAAGACATTCAGAAAACGTTTGACCTCCGTCAGCCAACAAAGGGTATATAAAAAAGCACTGAGATGAAATTTTGTTATTGACCAAATACTTATTTTCCACCATAATTTGCAAATAAATTCTTTAAAAATCCTACGATGTGATTTTCAGGATTATTTGTCTTATTTTGTCTCTCATAGTTGAGGTATACCTATGATGAAAATTACAGGCCTCTCTCATCTTTTTAAGTGGGAGAACTTGCATAATTGGTGGCTGACTAAATACTTATACACATACAGTAAATACATTTAATCCTGACCTCATTTATACAACTTTAGAGACAAGACGTGCTGCAGATGTCACGTCTCACAATTTCTGAAAATGAGTTTAGTCTGGTCAGGCAGAACTGCTTCATTAATAATTCATGTATAAGACTAACTGCGTCCATGAAACTGGGCGGAGTTTCTCATGAGGATGAGGGGCGTGGCCTAGTGAAGGGCAGGTTGTAGACGAATCACTTAATCATAAAATAATAAATCATCTACAAATTTTATTTGACAGAGAATAAACATGTCCAGTGGTGTGCAGACACATTGCTCTTAGAGTGTAAGGTTAGTGTACTCTTTGGGGCAGTCTACAGGGTATGGTGCACTCTTAGTGACCCTCGGTAAGGTATGGGGCACTTTTTATGGCACTCAACAAGATCCAGTGGACACTTTGGGAACCTCTGTAAGGTATAGTGTACCTTGTGGAACCCTTTCATAGGGTATGGGGCACTCTTTAAGGTACTCTACAAAACACAGTGCACTCTTTAGGGCACTGGACAGGGCGCAGTGCACTCTTTAGGGCACTACACAGGGAGCAGTGCACTCCTTAGGGCACTATTTAGGGCACACAACAGGGTGCAATGTACTCTTTAGGGCACTCCACAGGGCACAATGTACTCTTTAGGGCACAGCGCACACTTTAGGGCACTCCACAGGGCACAGTGCACTCTTTAGGGCACTCCACAGCGTGTGTTGCACTCACCTCAGGAGGGAGTGGGCAGGGTGGAACAAGTTGCTGAATTTGGAGCTGAAGTTCAGAGACCTGCTGTTCCTTCTGAGAAAGCTGTTCAGTGAGACAGGCGTCTCTCTGCCGGAGCTGTTCCTCACTGAGACGCAGAGCCTGATAGGATACACTCAGCTCGCTGTACAACTGACACACACACACACACACACACACACACACACACACACACAAAGAGCGAGATAGAATTTATTTTACTATGATAGGAAAATAGTCTGCTCTAAAGGGTGGTGTGTGTGTGTGTGTGTGTATGTACCTTGTGGTATGAGGCAGTGTGTGTGGTGTGTACTCTCTCTTGGCTCTGCAGGATCTGCTGTGTGTCCATGTTGAGACCTTCCAGCTGCTGGATGAGTTCTGCCTGCTCTCCTGCATGAGCCACACTCTGCACGTACAGAGACTGAAGATTCTGCAGCTCATCCCTATACACACACACACACACACACACACACACACATATATATATATATATATGTCTAAGTCATGTATATTAAATGTCGAAAGAACTGCCGCCTGTTATAACTCAGATTCATTCGATTACACTCCACACCACTAGGGTGCACCAAGTTGTTTTTAAAGACGTTGTGAGATGTACAACAGCTGCATGATGCTTCAGATCACCACATGGCAGGTCTCGGAGACTTGCCCCTACTGCTCCTCCCAAAAAAAACATAAAGCACAACGGACACACTGTTACATACACGCAACCATGTTACTCTTCAGACCAATCACAGGTAGGGGAGGTGTAGGGTGTAGAGATCCTGTGTCCTGGTCCACAGTGTACATTGAAGTGTGCACCCTGTGAAACACCCTGCAATGTCTCCAGCACAGACGTCACTTCCTCCGTGCGTTATCCTGGTAACGTGTGCACCTCTCGGGTGCCTGTTGCTGCTACTGTAGACATTTAACACTACGGAATCAAATATTGAATATTCATTGAAACAAAAACTGATACCATTTAAAAACGTTTACTACGGTTTTTGTAAATATTACTAGTCTGTATAATAGAAAGGATTTAGTGTTTAAATAAATTGTACAAGTAATGTGTCATTAATATTATCATCCTCAATGGTGATGACAATAGATAGACTCAGGGCTGATAGTGGAAAGAATTCTGAGCCTGAACTTTTTTCCTTGCCCCCGAGGTGAGTAGGGGTGGGGGTACTATGTATGCGATGCACTTTTAACACATAAATTGTTGGCCCCTGGGCCCAAATATATAAACAGCCTATGTAATCATTATTGTCAAGTGGCTCACATCAAAAGTAGACTCAAGACGCATCTTTTTAATCTGGCATACACATAACTCATCCCAGTACTCATACTCCAGTACACCTATACCGAATGGCAACTACGCTAATTCTCCCCATCTGTTCTGTATCCTTCTACCCATCCCGAGGCATCGGGAGATTTTGCCAGCTTCAGTAGACAAAGGCCGACCCTGCGAGGTTCCTGAGGCATCCAGAGAAGGACCAGCTCCAACTGGATTCAGCTTTATGATGGTTGGAGCTACACATGCTGCTCCTGTGCTTCCAGTGATCCAGACCTCATCTGCCCTCTGCACCTACTGACTCGTCCCTATGCTGAACTGGTCTTCATGTCAATTTAAATAATTTCTGTCATATTGAATTTTCACCTGCACAACACACATGATGTTATATCATTTCTATCTGTTATCGCCCAAATGAGGATGGGTTCCCTGTTGAGTCTGGTTCCTCTCAAGGTTTCTTCCTAATGCCATCTCAGGGAGTTTTTCCTTGCCACCGTCGCCGTCACCCTTGGCTTGCTCATCAGAGACATTTCATTCATTCGTCTCATTATTATCTGCACATTTTTCTCACACATACACACTTCCAATTATTTTCTTTTCTATAATTATTATTATTATTTGTTTTTATTTATTTATTTTCTATTATACTTTTATTTATTTATTTATTATTTTATATATAATTATTCTATATATAATATATAATTTTTTTTTTGTTTGTTTGTTAAATTTCTTTAATTTTTGTGAAGCTGCTTTGAGACAATGACCATTGTTAAAAGCGCTATATAAATAAAATTGAATTGAATTGAAGTGGCTCCTTTTAGATATTTTCATATTTGCATTATGCCCCCAGTATTATTCAAGAGAATACAGCATTTTCTTCTCAATATGTTCAGTGCCTAGATTGATATTATTAGCCCATCTTAGTACAATCACTGGAAGTAAATGCTGCAGATGCTACAGCCTAAAATAAGCACTGAACCGGGTGTTATGCGCTAAAATGACCCCTGCCATGGATTGTCCCCCCCCACACAGAATCGCTATCATAAATATTATATTAGAACATAAATTCATAGGTTTATTATTATCAAATATGATATTACTATTATAATGAAGCCTAGGCACGAGACAGCCGTCAAGACCATTAATACAAATTCTTGTATAATGTTTACTTTGTGGCACATTTATTTGTCAGGTCTTGGTCATAAATATGCAAATATATAAATATTGAAAATAATTTTATTATAAAATGAACAATATAACATGTATAAATATACACCATATACACAATATTGCTTATTTTATTGTCTCATGTAATTTGTAAACCATTAACCTATGAATTTCTATTCTAATTACAATATTTTTGACAGTGATTACTATATGTTTGGGGGGGGGGGGGAAATCGATGACAGGGGGGCATTTTAGCGCATCACACCGGCCCCTAAACTCTGCTGGTCTAGTCGGGAGAACCCGTGACGTCACGGTTGGCCGAGTTATAGGGAGCGTTTTAAAAAAATGGCGGCAACCCAAACGTGGCAATAATAGTACTCCAAAGTACACAGGAATTGATTAACTAATTGATTATCCTCCGCTAATTTCTTACATAAAGTGACGAGTGGGTGGGCGATATTACTGTAAATGACAGGTCAAGCTCAGCAATGAAGGAGCACAAGCGAATTTTTAAATCAGTCACACGATCGGTCATAGGGGGAGTGGAATATTATGACGTTATATTTCTGCCACAATTCTGAGCGATTCTGCGCGTGCGGTGTCTCCCCTGCTCGCTCAACATGCTCTCCGCGCACGCGCAACTTCTGGATTCTGTGTGCGCTCGACTCTGCCTGCACGCGCGTGCAACATTTATTTTCTGTACGCTCTCTCAACTTTGTCCAGTGTTACAAAACAGCCACAAAACCAGCCAATCACAGACATCCACACACTAAAATGGACACACTAAATCCATACACTGATTTTTTATTTATTTATTTTTTTCCCGCAGCCACAGTACGCCGGAACGCTATCACCCCTGTACACTGATTAATTTTCAAGCTCCTTTCTTTGCAGGATGTAAAGTGTTGGGCATAGGGTGTAGGGTGCAGGGCATAGGGTGTAGGGCGTAAGGGGCAGGACATAGAGTGCATGATGCAGGGCATAGAATGGGTGTAGGGTGCAGGGTGCAGAGTGTACTGTATAATGTAGGCGTGGTGTGCAGGGTGTAGTATGTAGAGCCTAGTATAGGGTGCAGGGCATAGTGTGTAATGCGTAGGGCGCAGGGCATAGAAGTCACTGTGTAGAGTGTAGGGTGCAGGGCGTGGTGTGCAGGACATAATGCGTAGGGTGCAGGATGTAGTGTGTAGAGTGCAGGGTGTAGCGTGTTATACGCATGGCACAGTATGTAGGGTGTAGGGAATAGGGTGTAGGGTGCAGTGTGCATTATGTAATGTGCAGTTTGTAAGATATGTGCAGAAGTTGGTGTGCAGTGTTTAAGGCATAGGGTTCAGGGCATTGTGTACAGGGCATAGGGTACAGGGTATAGGGTACAGGGCATAGTGCATAGGGTACAGAGTGTAGTGTGTAGTGTACAGGATGTAGTGTGAGACCTGAGCTGTTGGAGCGGTGGCTCTCTATCACTGAGGTTCTGCTGAACTGAACGAAGCTGAACAGAGAGAGACGAGTTGACGACCTGAACCTTCACCAACTCCTCCTGCAGCTGCTGCAGAGAGAGAGAGAGAGAGAGAGAGGGAGAGAGAGAGAGAGAGAGAGAGAGAGAGAGAGAGAGGGAGAGATTATAAACAAATATGTTTATATACAGTGTTGTTGTTGGTTATTTTGGTGTAATATTAAAACTTGTTTGTTGATCTGAATCAAGTGACAATATTGCAAACAGAAAAACCAAGGAGGAGAAAATACTTTTTACAGCAGATGCATATACTGTAGCTGTTACTTAAAATGTAATCAACCATCTTTAATCATTTTGGTAACAATGTTATTATTTTTTAAATATTTAGCTGAACTGAGAGAGAGAGAGAGAGAGAGAGAGAGAGAGAGAGAGAGAGAGAGAGAGAGAGAGAGACTGCATTAAGGCTTATAAACACGACTATACTTGAACTTAGACAGTGACCTACCCGGAGTCGTGTGTTCTTCTCGTCCTCCTGCTTCCTGCTCTGCTCCTGCTGCTCCTCCAACCTCCTCCTCCACTGATCTTCACACTCCTGATGGAGAGAGAGAGAGAAAGAGAGAGAGAGAGATTTATAAGAGGCTGCATAAGGCCTATAAACAAGTCTACAGTTGAACTTAATTAATGACATACCCTGAGTCGTGTGTTCTTCTCCTCCTCCAGCTTCCTGCTCTGCTCCTGCTGCTCTTCCAATCTCCTCCTCCACCCATCTTCACACTCCTGATGGAGAGAGAGAGAGAGAGAAAGTGAGAAACAGTAAATAAGATCTGATCCTCTACTGGATGGGAAGTGTGCCGTAATGATGTGCACTACTCAGGCCGCTCACTGACTGAGAGCGAGAGAGATAAGTAATTAAGTAAAATAAAAGAGAGACGAGTGTGTGTGTGTGTGTGTGTGTGTGGGGCCACACGGCTAGTGGGACTCCTGTGTGCTAAACATACAAACATGAGAGCACACACATGCGCGCGCACGCACACACACACACTATTATTTTCCTGCCTATAAAGAGTTGTTATATATGAAGTGTGTCCCAATCACAGAAGGTAATCCGCATATAAAAATCACTGAAAGAGACAGACAGACTGATGGAGGAATACACCAGACAGAAATACAGACAGCCTGGGAGACAGAAAAACAGTTGGATGGAAATCAGACGGACTAATGACAGACATACAGACCAAAGCAGGAGACTTGAAGGACAGCTTGAAATCAGAGACAGAGTTCCCTGGTCTCAAGTATTTTTAAGGTCCAGAAGGAATCTAATCTAAAATGTGTCACAGTAGCACGTGTGCACACAGACGCACTCGCACACAGACGCACACCCAGACAGACAGACGCACACCCAGACAGACAGACGCACACCCAGACAGACAGACGCACACCCAAACAGACAGACAGACGCACAGACAGACAGACAGACACACGCACACAGACAGACACACACACACAGACAGACAGACAGACACACACACACAGACAGACAGACACACAGACAGACAGACACACAGACAGACAGACACACAGACAGACAGACACACAGACAGACAGACACACAGACAGACACACACACAGACAGACACACACACAGACAGACACACACACACACACACACACACACACACACAGACACACAGACAGACACACAGACAGACACACAGACAGACACACACACACACAGACAGACACACACACAGACAGACACACACACGCACAGACAGACACACACACGCACACACAGACAGACACACACACACACAGACAGACACACACACAGACAGACACACACAGACACACACACACACAGACAGACACACACACAGACAGACACACACAGACAGACACACACACGCACAGACAGACACACACACGCACAGACAGACACACACACGCACAGACAGACACACACACGCACAGACAGACACACACACAGACACAGGGCAGCGTCTCTACCACCTCAGACGCTTGAGAGACTTTAGACTGCCCTCCAAGGTGCTCAGGAATTTCTACTCCTGCATCTTGACGGGAAACATCACGACCCGGTTCGGAAACAGCACCATGCAGGACAGACGAGCTCTACAGAGGGTGGTCGCATCATCCGCACCGAGCTCCCTGACCTGCACTCGATCTACAGCAAGCGGTGCAGGACCAAGGCCAGGAAGATGGTGAAGGACCTCAGCCACCACAGCAATGGACTGTTCTCTCTGTTGAGGCCTGGAAAGCGCTTACACACCCTGAAGACCAACACAGAGAGACTGAGGAGGAGCTTCTTCCCTCAGGCGATACGGTCCCTTAATCAGTACAACACACAGTACTGATCCATTTTCCACATTCACACATATGTTTCTTGCACTCACTCTGGACAATCACAATACAGGACTAACATCTTTTTTACATCAAACACTGACTGGGCATTCATGGCCACTATGGACACATTCATGCACACTTTTGCACTATATATTTATATTTTCATTTATGGACCACTGCACAAATCACTTTAATAATAAGACACTTTAAGAAGTCACTTTTATACATATTTGCACACCCCAGTCATTTCTACATTTCAGATTTGGACAAATTTCTATTTTCTTCTTTTATATTTCTATATTATTATATTGATATTTTGTTCTTATTTGTACAGTATATTTTACTTCATTTCATTTTCTACCGTATTTCATTTATTACAGTATTTTACTTGTACAGTATATTAGTTAATTTTATTTTCTAACATATTTCTTTTATTCATATTTATTTATGTTTAAGCTTTTACTTTTAAGGCCACTGGCAGTCGTATAAGCATTTCATGCATATCGTACTGTGTATGACTGCGTACGTGAAAAATAAAATTTGAATTTGAACAGACACACACAGACACACACACACTTGATTGAGCAGACAAGACCCCTGCTTGGAAAGGCGAAACTCCTGCTTGTAAGACATTAAACAACTGATCAGAAGGTCATGAGCTCAATCCCGTGCGCTACCCAGCGGCACACAGCTGCCCCTTGCTGGGCCCTTAAGCTGCCCCTTGCTGACCCTCTTCTGCTCAGCTGTATAACTGAGGTCAGTGTAAATCACTCTGGATAAAGGTTGCACGTGTACATTTAAATGCTGGATGAACGCTCACCTGCGCAGGAGCCTCCGGGTCTCTGCTTCTTCAGACTCTTCTCAGGTAGACAAAGTCTCCTGCAGGGTACAGACTCCTGCTCTGCACGACAAAACCCCAAAGGACAAATGTGTGTGTGTGTGTGTGTGTGTGTGTGCACCTTGAGCCTGGTGTTGTTTGTCTCCTCCAGCTTCCTGCTCTGCTCCTGCTGCTCCTCCAGCCTTCTCCTCCACACATCATCGCACTCCTGGTGAAGGGGGGGGGGGGGGGGGGGGGGCAGTGAAAGAGTGTATTTTCATATGCGTATATCAGAAGGTGTGTGTGTGTGTGTTTATACCTGTAAGCGTCGTGTCGTATCACTCAGTGTGTGCTGGAGTTCCAACATCTCCTTCATCACATGGCGGTTCTCTTCCTCAACATTCTGCTGCTGCAGGAGTCTGCTCCTTTCCTGTTGCCGTGATCTCACTTCCTGTTGGACAATCACATCGACTAATCACATCCCAGTGAAGTGAAACATACAGGTGTCTCTCCATTAAACCTCTTTTTTTCAAGGATCTGATCTCTTGAGAGAACTTGATAAAGAACTAGGACCACTGGGTGGTCTTCTTTTTTCATATCAGTAAAAGTACACACACACAGGGAACGTTGGGGGTGTGTCAGTGGGCAGGCTTACTAGTGTTTTAGGGTTATGGGAGGTCATTCATTTCAGAGCTGAGTGAAATGAGGGACGCTGGTAATGAGGACCACACCAGGACCATTAGGAGACGACTTATGGAACTGATTATGATTATGAAGATTATGACGGATCAGGAACTTCCAGGGGATCTCAAAACCCCCCTCAAAAATGCTCATTACTTTACACAAATGTAAAGAAGTTACCGCAGGAACAGTGCGGAGATGCGGGATTCAGCGGACCATCACACGGTCGAGGAAGGAAGAAAAGCAATTAATCACCACTCGGCATTCATTCTGTGCCAACTCTCAATGAGATGCTGGGCCCGGACGGTGTGGGGGAGATTACCCACAATCCTCAGGACTAACAAGCTTCGTTTGACTATCTAATGGGTACACTGTACACTGTGAGCGTTTAGCATAGCGTAGCGTAGCTGCTATATCTGTTAGCGCATGTGGAAGAAGTGGGAGTCAGTCAGCATGTAGTTCTACTGCGCTGAAGAACAAAAAAGTATAAATAGAATTAATAGTATTTACTGATAGATGTACTGTATATTGTTTCATTAAGGCTGTTAATAATTGTCTCAAACCTTTTGCTTTTAAAGTCTTTCGCTTTAATTAGCATTTGTTTTCTGTAGATTATCATTATCATGATTCTTTTCCTCTTCAAATTATTTAAAACCTTCTATTTTCTAAAATACTTTGCACACCGCATATCATTTTTAACCTCTGTCTTAGTACTGTAAAGTACTGATCATTAATTAATCAGATAAACAATGAGATTTTATATAATGCTGTGAAAAGGTTTTTCATGTATTATTTGTGAATATTTCACACTTCATCAAAACATCAAATAATTTTTTTATTACACAAAGATAACCAGAGGAAATACAAAATGCAGTTTCTAAGTGATGATTTCATTTATTGAGAGGAAAAAAAGCTGTCCAAACCTGCCTGTGTGAAAAAGTAATTGCCCCCCTGCTAAATCATTAATGAACTGTGCATTTTTGGAAAGCGGAGTTAAATTTCACTTGCCACATTCAGGCCTGATTACTACCAGACATTTTAAATAAAAAATAAAAAATCCCTTAAATACAACCTGTCTGACAATGTAAAGAACGCTGTAAGATTTAAAAAGAAGCAAAGTAAGTTACATGTATCCAGGGTTACCAAGTCATTTCTAAGGCTTTGGGACTTCAGCGGACCACACTGTGAGAGCCATTATCCACAAATGGAAAAAACTTGGAAAAAAGTGGTTAAATTTCCCAGTAGTGGCTGATCTACCAAAATTACTGCAACAGCAAACGGAAATTCATCCAGGAACTGATAAAAGAATCCAGAATGACAACTAAAGAACTGTAGGCCTCCCATGTCTCAGCTAAAGTCTTCATTAAAGTGTTCATGATTGAACAATAAAGAGACTGGGCAAAAATGACATTCAAGGGAGAGTTCCAAGGCGAAAGTCACTGCTGACCAAAATATGAAGCATTTTTTTTGCCCCCCCCCCATATAAAAAAATATTGATTATCCCCAAGACTTTTTGGGAAATATCAAGTGGACTGATGAGACAATTGCTGAACTTTTTTGGAAGGTCCCATTACATCTAGCACAAAACTAACATAGCAATTCATATCAACAGTCAACATGATGGTGTTAGTGTGATGGGCTGGAGCTTCTTTGCAGCTTCAGAACCTGGAAGACGTGCAATAATTTATGGAACCATGAATTCTGTACTCTACCAGAAAATCCTGAAGGAGAATGTTCAGCCATCAGTTTGTGACCTCAAGCTCAAGTGCACTTGGATTATGCAGCAGGTCAATGGTCGGAAAACATACCAGCAAGACTACCTGTGAATGGCTCAAAAAAACATTTTTTTTTTTTTTTTTTAGGAGTGGCCAAGTCAAAGTCCATCCTTCAATCCAATTGAGATCCTTAAACAGGCCATCCATGCTCAAAAACCTTCCAATGTGGCTGAATGAAAAACAAAGACGGAGAGCGGGCCAAAATTCCTCCACAACGATTTGAAAGACTCATTGCCAGATATTGCATACACTTCACTGCAGTTCTTACCACTAAGGGTGGTTTTCCACATAGGGTCAGGCAAGTTTGGACTTTTTTTATTTTTTTTAATAAATAATGAAAAGGAATGCACGTGAGACAGGGCACCTGGAGGGAAATTTTAATATGCTCTTTTACACATTGTGTGCGTCTCCTCTGGTAATGTAGATTATTTGACTTTTGTAGTACAGTGGATTTCGAGAAATTTGGTCTGCAAGTGTTTTGCAAGACGAGCAAAATTTTTAAATAGATTTTAACATAAACAAGCGAGGTCTTGATATATACTTTTTTTTTTTTAAGATAAAGTTCAGGTTAATTTGATTTATTTTTACTTAATATTTTGTGTTAATTATTTTTATGTATTCATTTTTTGGGGGCTGTGGAAGGAATAATTTGAGTTTCCATTATTTCTTATGGGAAAATTAAATTTGTTTTACGTGTGTTTTGGAACACGAGCCCGCTTCTGGAATGAATTATGCTCATAATCCAAGGTTCAACTGTAGTTAAATGTCCCAGTGGTGTTACAGTCTATTATCAAACCTTGTGGAATGGCTCTCGCACAATCAGACTGCTTGGGTGGAACTGGTGTATAAAAATAATTTGATCTAAGTAAGTCTTTAACTGTCATGGTTTAAAACAAGCGTTGCAATTTCATGTTGATTCTGAGTCTCTGCGGTGGAGCAGTGCAACTTTAGCTCTCTGACTAAAGTTGGATTAACACCGTAGACGACTCGTCCACCACACACTCGTACTCACTGTCAGAGCGTGTGTGTGAGAATCATATCAATAACAGGAGCAGCTCTGGAACCCCAGTGATAAGGAGGTCTATTAAATATCATTATAGTTTCTTTTTTCATGTTAAAGTGAAGGAGTATGGGGTGTGGCTATAGAACGACTGACAAGGGGCACATACAGTATTATCCCTCCTCCTCCTTCTCTTACTGTATATGGAGCTTCTGGACGAGAAAATGGTTCATGATGATATTTTAAAGTGAAACAAATCCTGATCAGGGAACTAATTAGATTCCGACCTGAACCTCATACGCGTGAACACACGCGCACACACAAATAAAGAGTAGATGATGCAATACCTTCTCTAACTCCTGGATCTTGTAGTCTTTCACCTGCAGGATCTCCAGAACTTTCCGATCTTTGGCTTCTGCTTTATGTTTCTCACTGATGGGGAGAGAGAGAGAGAGATCAGGAGGGAGAAAGAGGCAGAGATGAATAGAAACCAGGATCAAGAAAGAGTGATCGATAGAAAGACAGAATGATGGGGAGAGAGAGAAAGAAAGAGTGTAAGGGAGAAAAGCAAGAAAGAGACAAAGAAAAGGGAGCAAGAAAGAGAGAGAAATAGGGAGACAGAAGGAATGCAAGAGATAGACCCATGAAGCAAGAAAGAGAGACAGCAAAAGAAACAAGGATAGAGAGGTATGAAAGAGGACAGAATAAAAAATAAATAAATAAATATGAGAAAGAGCTCAAAAAAGCAAAAGATAAGGAAGAATAGAAGGGTGGAGTTGGTGAGAGATACAGAGATATAGATTGAAGATGGAGAGAAAGAGAGAGAGAGCAGATGAGTACTGTAAGAGCTTGACTCAAGGAGCACCACAGACACACGGGCACAAGGTGAGGTCTACACCAAAAAGGGGTGTTTTATTAAATAGTAAAGGAGCAATGTAGAAGCGGAACAGAGAATTAGGGAGGGAAAAAGTAAGGAAATGAAGTGAAGAGAAAGCAGGGGTGTGCAAGTGTGGGGGCAGGAACAGTGTCCAGTGGGCACGATGGCACAAAGCTGGTGAGCTGTGACAGGCTGAAGAAGTGGGGGTGAAGTGGAAGCAGCAATCAAAGGTCATTGACAGGATGTCCATGTCCATCGTCAGCGTTGATGGAGGGAAAATTCAGAATCTGAAGTGAGGACGCTGACGTGGACCAGAACAGGAGGCACTGAAGCCGAGGCAGCAGCTGACATCTTGGCGGTGGCTGAATCTTTGTAACCGGCTGTAAGTAAAGGTGGAAGTCCCATGGCAACGAACACAGACCATTAGCGGCTAGCCCTCGGCAAACTGCCTAGCGGCGAAGAACGGTTCTCAAGCCCGAAAGAGTGGGCAAATACACAGAGGAACTCGCGGTGCGCCATCTTTAACCCTGATGCTTCTAATTTCTCCTGATCCTTAAACTGATCTTCTTGCCTCCTTTTATCCTGGAGGGGAGACAGTCCAAGGCCTCCAGCAAAGACGCATGACCAGCAGTCTTCCTGCTGATGGGGAGGCCACGGTGCCGAACGAAGTGCGCTACTTTCCGACCGGGTTTACAAGGCTTCGACAAACTACAGGATGAACCTGATCAAACATCACTGACCATCAGTGCTGTGGGAGAAGGTTTGTGCACCCCCGGTCACACTCTCTGCAAACGTGTAAACGTGTGTGCGCGCGCTTATGGTCACTTCTACTTAATAATCTTTAAAATAATAATAATAAAAATAAAAAAAACTGTAGTCACCGAGAGGGTCCTGTGCAAGATCTAGTGTAGAACCCTAAGCCCAGGTTTAGACGTTTAGACGGTCATGTCTCGCCGCTCACACACACTTCCTGCAGCCGGCTTAGAGTCTCTCTGTTCTTTTATTGAGCAGATCTTCAGCCACTCTTCCTCACAGAACCTTTCTCCTTCTGAGATGCTCCTGAGCTGTCTGGCATGCACGGCGTGTTTAAGATCTCCACACAGATTTTCAATGATACTGGAGTCAGCTGAGGGTGAAGGCTGCTCGGAAAGCTGCTGGAACTCACGCTGGGGTCTGAGCTTTACTCTGGGTCACCGGGCTGCTGCCGATCTTTTTCAGATTCAGTTTGATATCTGCTGGAATCCGGGGCGAAAGCACAACTCCTCCACGGTTAACAACCGGCAGGCTGCTCCCCTTCTCTCCAAACTGAGCTCTGATGAGGTTGAGAGGCTGTGAAAGAGTTCCTTTCTCACTTCATCCATCCATGGCTTGCTCCTGCGAACCCTCCGGTTTAATCTCTGTACTGTTCAGACGCTCTGATGACTCTTCCATGCAGATCGTGCTTGTGTGCTCAGAACGTTGCTCCAACTCCCCTAGACCTGGTTTTGGAGGTTCTTCCACACCTTCCGCTTCATCTCTATCTCTTTCACTGCCATGCTTCCTCACCTCCTGTTAACTGACACACCGGACTGTGGACAACTGCACACTTGGGGCACTTTGAAGAGATTTAACAGCCTTCTTTTTCTTCGTAAGCATCAATTAGCTTCATTTCCAGCTCCTCAGTCAGCTGCGTAGAGGAGCCCAGGAGAGCTGCTGAGAGTGAGGGGAGGCTTGAGGAGTCGGAGAATTTATTACGCTCAGAAATTGTTATTGCTAATGACGATTCTTGACCCGAGTAAACGTGTCCTAATGAGTCGATTAAAGCCTAATGAGCTAATTAGGTTCTCACTACTCGAAGGATGTCCGGACGTTTCCACACAACTCTATATGATTTTCAGTGACATGGCTACCTGTTTACACAACTTTAAAACTTCAGAGTAAACTTAAGCAATTAGGGCAGGGGTGTGTGTGTGTGTGTGTGTGTGTGTGTGTAGCTGATCTCTGGCCTTCAGGGCTCTCTCTCTCTCTCTGTCTCTCACTGTCTCTCACTTTCATGATGCAACTGGATTACAGTGCTTGGAGATGAAACGCTGTGCGTTATGATGGGAATACCAGCACTATACCGGGGAATAAAACACTCGCAGTCGGCTTTGAGCGGCGCGGTGCGTCCCTCGAGCAGGTAGAAGCGCTCGTCTCCAGGTATTAGCAATTATCCTGACATCAAAAACGTACAGAATCCAGAGAGAAGCAGGAGAGAAGATCGGCAGAGGTCAGTGGGGACGGATCACGCTTCCCTTGACGGCTCACTCTTTTATTCTCTCTCTTTCTCTCTCGTTCCTTCGTTCCTCCTGAGGCCCTCGCTAGATGTGTTTAACCGCGATGTTCCAAACCGACCAGCCGAACCCTACAAGGCGGAGCGGTGCTCCCAGAAGGCCGCGCGCTCGACTGGAGCTGGCGCGGTTATCATTATGTCGACGCCCCTCGTGTTCTCGGCCTCAGGTGGAACCATGTCGGTTCTCTGAGGACCAGTACATACACACACGCTCACACAGAGTGGAGTGAGATTTTCTCTCACACTCTGCAAGTCAGGTTTTTGGTTGAACCTAATCAAAAGTCTAATCAAAGTTCATAATGCTTAACAAAAGCTGTACATTTAGTGGGACATTAGGGTCCATGTATGTACTGCCATCTGAAATGCTCTCTGAATGTTGCTATAATACTTTCTCTGACATCACTGACCCCTGTTCCAGAGACAATACACTAGCGCTGTAGTCTGATGAGCTTTTTCTGGCCGTATCATGATTTCTAACCAAGCGAGAAAGAGATGTTTATTGTTCACCCTGTTGTACTTTTCCTTACACAAATTGCAGCTTCTGATTAAAATACACGGACTAAGGATTTGGCGTGTCGATGATAAAAGCGCACTTCACGAACGCCGGTCTCTGCGCCGGGCTTTGCGTAGAGCCGATGATGGACGGCGTCGAGGATCGCCGTTAATCTCAGGCCGTATTCCTGCATCGGGGAAGCGTCTTAAAGTGAAGGACGCGTGGAGTCGGTCACGTATGAAACGAGCCTATTTAACTCAGAGTTCCCATGCCGCTTTCCGGAACGCGCCTCGCTCCCTCTGCGGGTCATCTTAGCCACCCTAAATCTGCTGTTTATCCCGTAAAGAAGGGCACTTGGCCGAGCTTTTCTTCTGCGGGACGTGAAGTGTGCGAGCGTGTTTTCATTAGAGAGAGCCTCTGCGGTCGGGGAAATCCGCCGAGGATGAGGGAGGATTAGAGCCGCCTCAGCTCTCCGACGCCTTTATAACCCCACCGCAAAAAAAAGAGGCAAAAAATTAAATCAGAAAAGAGCAAACGGAACTCCCTGCGGACCCGGGGGGTTCTGCAGAGACGCACGTCTCGCGATCCAGGTTTAATCCAGAACCTCCAGAGGTTTAACGCTGCTCTGTAACGTCTGTGTTTGAGTTTCACAGTTGAACATCATTTAAAAGTAATAAAAAAAAAGAAAGAAAGAAGAAAGAAAGAACAAAAATGGTTCTTTGGGTAACTCAGGGTCTTAGTGTCCTAAAGAATTATTTCCAGGTGGAATCTGCTCTCACTCTGTTTTTATTCTATAAAATAAAAAGACAGTGGTGTTTCTGCACCAAGAAAAAAAAAAAACAGAACCCTTCCTGATGGACAGGCACTGTTAAGAAAAAGTTTGTGTTTATTTTTTAAACAGAGTGCGTGTTCTTCAAAGTTCTGTGGTTTGTCCTTCTGACAAACGTCCTATCTAGACCTCTACAGAAATCATTTCAAACAAAACCACCATTTCAACAACATCAGCAGCTCTGCGCTGATCTTTACATGATAGCGATGAAATTAAAGGTTCTACTGGGAACTATTGTAAAAGGGGAAAAAAAACACTGTTACAGGGTTCTAAGACTCCCTTAAGAAAATATCATTTGCATAATCTCTCCTTGAGGGTTCTGCATCTGTGTGAAACCCTGGCTGGTCCTATGTGGGATCACATGACACAGACCTTCCTCTTCAAAAAAAAAAAACAGTGTCTACACATTGTAACTCTATTAAGACTGTCAGTAATTAAGATATTAATCACATTTTTTAAAACAAAAAACAAAAAACAGTGCATTAATCTATAGACACTTAATTACTAACTTCTGACCAGCCATATTCTATGAGACTCACCGCTCCACAACTAAACTCACAGCCTGAGTCAGGTCCGGGTTCGCCACCTGGAGCCGTTTCCATAGCGACCACACAAACTCCTTATCCGCCTGTTTAAAAACAATAGTAGTTAGCTGAGTTGCGATACACACTGTATTACACAGATACACGTACGAGACTGCTGTTTCCACATGTGTATGAGCTGCAGAGGTCATGTTAAAGATTCATTTATGCAAAACCATGCAAAGAAAATAAAATCAATCACTGGATTTCTTGATATCTTTTACCCAGCTGTACTGTGTGAGCTTTATTTTGAGTAAAAAATTCTCAGCAATGTACATTTCTTCCTTAACAACAGGATTTGTTACTGTTCAATCATGACGCTTTCTTTTCAGCTGTGTTTCTGCCTCAAATAAAATAACGAGCCCAAGTCACATGACTGTCTACTTTAAGATAATAATCTCTAGTCATGTGACCAAGGAATTAAATATTATGACAAGCTTTATCACCCAAGTACTCAGATACTGTAACGAGCTACATAATGAGCCGTGGTCATGTGACTTCTCTTTTTTTTTTTTTTTTTTTAAATGCATATTTTAAAAACTTCCATAATTTTATTTTAAAGCTTTTATCTTGGGGAGTTTGTCATGTTACACAAACTGTTACCTCAAACATTTATAGATTTCTGATAAATTTCTGACGGTTTAAAGAAATTTTAAGCTTAATATTTAATTCAGTTATAATTGATTTGTATTGCGCTATTTACAAAAACAAAAATTCTACATCAATTGAAAAATGTAAACGTTGTTAAATTCGTATATAATGTTTTTTTTCCCATTTAAGCTGATGTATATTTAAGGTTAAGATCACGCTATACATCTAATTAAATTAATAAATAAATCTACCCAGTGCTTTCCAGGAACTTTGTCTTTAGTCGGTGTTTTGGGATAAGTCATAATTAGTGTTCCTGATCAAACACATGTTTAAAAATAAATGTTATAAACTCGGACAGCAAGTCAAAGATGTTTACCAATTTTTTTTTTAAAGTGATGATGAAGGGGAAAAAAAATCACATAAGCATTAAAAACAAACATCATTCAAACTGACAGAGTGTGAGTTTTTAAAATTATTTTAAAAAAATATTTTAAACTCACAAGTGTGCATTTAAAAAAAAGCAACCTCTGATTGAAATCATCTGATCTACTAAATACGGGTAACGTGTGCGCAAGATCTGACATGGGCGTGGTTACTAAGGACGCCGCAAGGATATTAAAGAGACAGGATTAGGACCAGGACAGAGCTCTGCTCCATCACATTCACATCAGCAGAACACACACAAACACGCAGACCTTTGCGTTTGTTCTGCTAAAATAATTAATCATTTGGTTCTCTTCAGAAGTCTTTAATGTCACTTCGGCTTTTTTTGATAATAAAACTCTAAGTTTAAGTGAATAATACTCAGTTGTAATTTTAAACACATTACTAGTCAAGTTTTTATTTAAATAAAATAAATACTTATTGTCTAATAAAGTGCTTCACTTTCTTTGGACAAATCAACTTAACTGCAGTGAGTTCAATCTACTCTATATGAGGTACAGGTGGTCTGATCTACTCTATATGAGATAGAAGTGGTCTGATCTACTCTATATGAGATATTGGTGGTCTGATCTACTCTATATGAGATACAGGTGGTCTGATCTACTCTATATGAGATAGAAGTGGTCTGGTCTACTCTATATGAGATATTGGTGGTCTGATCTACTCTATATGAGATATTGGTGGTCTGATCTACTCAATATGAAATATTGGTGGTCTGATCTACTCTGTAAAAGATATTGGTGGTCTGATCTACTCTATATGATATATCAGTGTACTACTTTATATGAGATATTGGTAGTCTGGTCTGCTCTGTAAAAGATATTAGTAGTCAGATCTACTACTCTATATGAGATATCGGTGGTCTGATCTATTCTATATAACATATTGGTGGTCAGATATATTCTATATGAGATATCGGTGGCCTCTAACCTATACAAGATATATGGCGTAGTTCAGACTACTGATATCTTATATAGAGTAGATCAGACCATGGATAAGATCTGTGTGGTCTTATCTAATCCATAAAATATATTAGTGAGGTAGTGCAAATTCTCTACTCCTGAGGTCGTATCTCACACATCAGCCCCTGTCACACAGACCTCCGATCACTACCTTTGTGTGTGTGTGTGTGTGTGTGTGTGTGTGTGTGTGTGTGTGTGTGTGTGTGTGAGAGAGAGAGAGTGACCTGACACTGAGCGAGCTCCTGACTCAGAGTCCTGACTTCCTCCTGTAGCAGGAGCACTTTCTCACTGTCTGCGGAGGACATCACTCATCTGCTCAGAGAGAGAGAGAGAGAATATTTAGAGATAATATGCAAACATGCTACAAAAATTAAAGCATATAAGACATAAGGTATAAATAATTATAAAGAAATGAACAGCCAGAAAAAACATTGGAAAGGAGATTGTAGAAATTTTTACAGGGTTAAAGCTTTAATGTAATCAGTGATATTATTATTTCAGGTTGAACCCCACGTACATGTCTGCCTGTCTTTCTGTACGGCAGAACATTCTGTCTAATTTATAGGTACAAAGAAAGTATCTATAAATAAGAAAAAAAGATTAAAAGTAAGAAAAATTTTGTAAGGTTGAGTATCTTACACCTTATTTAAGTTGTACTTTTTTCATCGTCAGCCAAATACACTCCCTGTTTAATAATCAGAGGGTGAATTACAGATGAAAAATCGAAAAAGTAGATCAGATAAAGATTAAGCTTTGTCTTAAAACAACTCCGGTGCGTTAAAATTCACTTATACCACTTCAGCGCTTTTATTTTAGCATATGATTGACATATCATTTGAAACCTACTTCCTGTAAAAATATTCCGTGTAGCTTTTCGAATTAATATCTATTGGTGCAGGTGTTTGTTTATACTGAGAAAATAGCGCATTAGTAGCTTAAAGTAGATTATTAAATCTGACATATCATAACATCACTGTTCATAACATCGCTTTTACTCAACATTTATTTATTTAATTTATGGTGCAGATTAAACTTCAGCCAGATATCTGAATACTGTACAATATTTATCCAATTCTGCGAGTTTTGCACGATACATCATCTGGTTAGACAGACAGGCATAGAGACAACAATTCTGAGATGAAATCATTCAAAGAGAAAGTTCTGACTAATATACAGAAAAAACATAATAATAGTAATAATAATTATTATTACAACAATAATAATAATAATAATAATAATAAACTCAATATAAAAGGGTGTTTGTATGAATATAAAGAAAAAAGAAACTATTAAAAGCTAGTTTAATGTTATTTATTTATTTATCAGCAAAGGTAGAGTGAAGTTTATTCAACCGAAAACATTTATTTAGCAGAAAAGATTTTCAAAAAACAATATTTCAATCACTATTATACTTTAAATTTAGAGCTGTTGTGTGTAAAGTTTATAAACATTTAATAACTTGTTTATGATTTTAGCTACTCACGCGCACAGCGTCCTTTCCTCACCAAAACACTAAAATACTGAATTAAACTCCCGAATTAAACACACAGCGGTCAGTCTATCGAAGAGGAATATCTACCAGAACCATAAGTCTAAAATAATATTTAATAAACACATTGGGTCAATCACTGGTTGATCATTTCAGGCAATACGCTATAGCAGCGTTGCTAACTGTTTGTTGACTCTTTCAAACCGACGCGCCGTTTTCCGTGTTGTCGTTTTTGCGACATTCGTGCGACAATGTTTTACGGCTGGCTGTAGTTCTAAGCATGGTAGTTGTAGTCTTTTGACAATATTTACATCCACGTACTTAGCAAACATCTTTTTTTTTTCTTTTTTTTTTTTTACAAATATTATTGTAGTTTTAGAAAACTATAAAAAAATAAAAAAAAAACCTTAGAGATGTTTGCCACAAAACTCCTCATATAACTCATGTATAGGGTGATCTTTACGGCAGCCAGAGGTGGAAAGAGTAATAAAATTTTGTACTCAAGTACAAGTACTGTTACTTCAGTGAAATTTTACTTAAGTACAAGTAAAGTTACCATTATAAAAATCTACTCAAATAAAAGTAAAAAGTAGCTCATTAAAAAATTTACTCAGAGTAAAAGTTACCGAGTTACTTTTTTATTTTAATTTTTAACAGTGGGGGTGATTCTTTTGCTGAATTGTTTTGCCCTTGGGTGTTTCCATGTTCACTCTTATATTAACAGATTATTGTTTGCTGTGGGTGTCGATTGTATATTGATCTGGCTCTGCTTTTTTTTTTTTTTTTTTTATGTTAAATATCAAAAAAAAAAAAAAAAACACAGCGGGGGTGGGATGAGGCATTCTAGCGTAGTTCAAAAAAGATGAGCAGATATAAATCTCAAACTAGTTGTTTTTAACTGAAGGAACACCTTTGCATAATAAAGCTGTTGTCTTTCTTGTGCTTGAAAATCAAAGTGGTCACTTAAATATGGTGTTACGTCCCAGTCTAGGGCCAAACAGCAAAAGAACGGTTCAGGGTTCTATTTTAAACTGTATGGAAATGGTGGTATATGGCAGAAAGAACTAGATCCAATCATTAACTGATGAAATAATGAGGTTTGTATATACAAACACACACAACAGGAGGAGTAGGATCAGATTCAGGATGGACCCAGGCCAAAATAACAAACAAAATGGTATTTATATTTAGTAGCTAGATTACTTGCAAAAAGAAACAACAAAAAAACCCAGAAACAAAAATACAGGTACCTTCCCGGACTCCCTAAACCAAAAACAGTGAAATTATCTACAAATATATACAAAGACCAACCAAACCAAAGGGACAAAGCAATAATCAAAGTCAATTGGAGGCAAAAAGTCAAAACCGGAATACACAACCAAATATCAAAACGCCAAAATCACAACCTCTTTCATCTTTCCCGCGTCTCTCTCCGGTTAATATATGGTCGCGCTAGTCGATGACGTCACTCTCAGGGCGGAAGCGACCGTGTGGAAGATCAGCAACATGAGCGATTGTGAATATAGTCTTACATCAGGCAAAAAAATAAAAATAAAAAGACACTGGAGATGTCACAGTTAAAGGCTGTCCTGCTCCAGAGCAGCTGAAATTGACTTAGCGCTATGATTAGGGCCCTGACCCGCCACACTACTTCTCATTATTGCGCTCATTTGAGCTTCAATTTCAGACGCACTCGACCGGCCGCTAATCCACAACATCTGCCCCATTAGGCGAGCAGACACACGGCAGTTATGAATCGTCTTGTTCTTTTCTCATCCTCAACAAAGCCTTTATATTTACTGATGTTCATCTGAGCGGTCATCTGTCATGTGCTCGCTGATATCCGTTTCTAAAGGCCAGAAGTCATTACAGTAACACAGCCTGCTACAGTAATACACAACACAACCGGCCTGATTTAACATCTCACACAGCAATGTTACTCTCTCACTCATTCTCTCTACAGATTAATCCTATATACAGGGTCTCTGGGGGCCTGGAGCCTATCCCAGGAGACTTAGAGCCAGTGCCGTGGTGCTGATCAATTGCAGGTCACACACATACACACACTCCCACACTCATTCACATACTACGGGCAATTTGGGTTTGGATGGTGGGAGGAAACCAGAACACCTGGTGAAACCCACCAAGCACATGAAAAACATGTAAACTCCATGCACACAGGCCTAAGGGGGGAATCGAACCTGGATCCTGGAGGTGCAAGGCGACAGTGCTAGCCACTACGCCACTGTACAGCCAAAATGTATAAATATCACTTTAAAAAGTGGGAAACCCAGATCCCTTGCTTCTGTTATAGCTAAACTACAGTGATTTTGATGTGGCAGTAGAACATCAATGTTTTGTTACGAAGTGATCTTTATCATAACTTCACACTGTATCAATGTTCTAATTAACAACAGGTTATAGTAATTTATGTTATATAGCAGTACAGTAGTTTTACAGCCAGATGTTTATTTTTAAGTGATATAATTTCCTTGTGACTGCATTAAAAAGGCCTATAATGGCACAACATATAGGCCTGAATATTTACTGTAAATACGAACAGACACACACACACACACACACTTAACAAACAAAACTGTTAAACATTAGAAAAGGAAAGACAGCGCATGTTATAAGTCCAGATGTAATAATGTTTTTATTAATCTGAGTGTGTCTATCCAGCGGCACGGTGGTGTAGTGGTTAGCACTGTCCAAGGTCCAGGTTCGATTCCCGTCTCTGTGTGCATGGAGTTTGCATGTTCTCCCTGTGCTTGGTGGGTTTCCTCCGGGTACTCCGGTTTCCTCCCACAGTCGAGAGATATGCAGGTTAGGCTAATTGGCGTTCCCAAATTGCCCGTACTGTATGAAAGAATGTGTGTGTGTGTGTGTGTGTGTGTGTGTGTGTGTGTGTATGTGTGTGTGCCCTGCGATGGATTGGCACCCTGTCCAAGGTGTACCCTCCATTGTGCCTGAAGCTTCCTGGGATAGGCTCCAGGCCAACGCGACCCTGAATACAGGATAAAGTGGTATAGACGATGATTGAGTGAGTACGTCCAACTGGAGCATATCAAAGTCAGGAGACGTGCTGTAGTTCCACATCATGCATTTCATCTCCTCTGCTATTCCATCCAGCCCATATTCCACAAACACACGCAACCCTGCATCGTGTAGATAAACACTAGAAAACAATTCAATTCAATTCAATTCAATTTTATTTATATAGCGCTTTTAACAATGGTCATTGTCTCAAAGCAGCTTCACAGAAATTAAAGAAATTTAACAAAAAAAATAAATTAATAATAATAATAATAATAATAATAATAATAATAATAAATAAATAAATAAATAAAATAATAATAGAAAATAAATAAATAAAAACAAATAATAATAATAATTATAGAAAAGAAAATAATTGGAAGTGTGTATGTGTGAGAAAAATGTGCAGATAATAATGAGACGAATGAATGAAATGTCTCTGATGAGCAAGCCAAGGGTGACGGCGACGGTGGCAAGGAAAAACTCCCTGAGATGGCATTAGGAAGAAACCTTGAGAGGAACCAGACTCAACAGGGAACCCATCCTCATTTGGGCGATAACAGATAGAAATGATATAACATCTTGTGTGTTGTGCAGGTGAAAATTCAATATGACAGAAATTATTTAAATTGACATGAAGACCAGTTCAGCATAGGGACGAGTCAGTAGGTGCAGAGGGCAGATGAGGTCTGGATCACTGGAAGCACAGGAGCAGCATGTGTAGCTCCATCATAAAGCTGAATCCAGCTGGAGCTGGTCCTTCTCTGGATGCCTCAGGAACCTCGCAGGGTCGGCCTTTGTCTACTGAAGCACTAATCATCACTATCTTGTTCACTAATATCTAACATCACTAATTGTTTAGCTCATATGAATTTCATGTAATTAAAGTGTTCATAAAATACTAAAAGCATGGCGGCCGGCACGCCTCCGGGCGCAGAGTGCTCATGTCTGCATTGTTCTGCACTCGATGAGTAAATATAATGTCTTGTAAATATGATAAACATGCATTAGTGAAGTACATGATAACTATCAGTGTTAGAAATGCAACACCAAATATGGCCCACATGGTGTTAGCATAACACACACACACACACACACTGCAACAACAAGAACAAGAAAATACACCCCTGTACTGTAGTATTATGACAAAATGTATGAAGCAAAACGTATTGCTGTTTTCAGATTGGAATAAACGTGCCTTTAGGTTCAAGGTTCAAGGTTTTTAATTGTCAAAGCAGCCATATAAGAAGACACACAGAAGACTCAAAATAGTGTTTCTCTTCTCTTTCATCAAGTGTTTACATTGTCAATGATATATAGAATGTTCGTATAAAAATGCATACTGTATAAAGTACATTAAAATATACAAATATATAAAAATATATCAAATATATAGAATATATTATGATACAATACATACATTTTTAAATGGGTAAAAATGATAAAAATGCATAACAATACGTAACAGTAACATAACGTTTCCACAAAAATGTCTGCTTTCCACTGACAAGAGATCGGATTGTTGGTCAGTGTGAGTTCGCTCTGTCTCACAGCTACGAATCCTGAAAGACCCCATTCAATTGTATATGGTTCATTTAATAGAAAACAGCATTTAAAGTTGTAGCACCCTGGACCTTCTGAAACCTGTCTAAACGCTGCACTGAGATCCGTCGAGAAGAACAACGCTCTCGTTCTATACCTGAGTCAAGTGTTGCTTTTAAAGCCACTAAAGGAAACTCAACAAAGTGTTAATCCTTTATTCATTAATAAACACCTCTTACTTATTTAAACATTGGACACATTTTGTTTCTACAGCACGTTACCATAAACCTGTGGGGTTGTGTTTACTTCCTGTGTGTCTGTGTAGAGCATGAAGAAGGGACTCTGGAGATCTTCTCGCTCTATAACATGACCGATTACACCCGAGATATACTGTATATCTGTATATTTTCATTTTAAATCTTTTATTCGCTAAAGTCTGATGTAAAGGCCACCGTGATCAATGTGACAAAAGCAACAAGATGATGAAGAAGAAAATATGAAGAAGATTCCGAAGAAGATGCAGAAAAGGAGAAGAAAAATAACTAAGAAAAAGAGGAAGATAAAGGAAGAAAACAAGAAAAAAAGGAGAAAAATAAATAGATGACAATGAAAAAGATGATGAAGAAGAAGGAAAAGAAGAACAGGAAGAAGAGTCAGGTTCATTTTTTATTAAATATGTCAGGCTTGTGGGACAGGAGGACTGTGGAACTGGTGGGCTCTGTGGGACAGATGGGTGCTTTTTGACTGGTGGACACTGTGGGACAAGTTCACACTGTGGGACAAGAGGTGTGTTACAGGCCTGTGGGACAGGTAGACTGTGGAACAGATGCACTGAGGAACAGATGCACTGAGGAACAGATGCACTGAGGAACAGATGGGGGCCGTGGGACAGGTGGTCTGTGGGACCGTTGGAAGGTGTGTCACAGGTGGACTATGGGACGGATGTACCGTAGGACGGGTAGGAGGTGTGTTTCAGGTGGACTATGGGACGGATGTACCGTAGGACGGGTGGAAGGTGTGTTACAGGTGGACTATGGGACGGATAGACTGATGGACAGGTGGGGCTGTGGGATTATTTCAGCACTTTCATAGTGAAACTTTTGAACTTTTGGCTCAGACCCACAGGTTTGAGCTCCTTCCTGTACAGCGAGCTCCACGTCTCCGGCTGTGTGAGGGTGTGACTGGGGTGGGTGTCTGAGCTTGGATTACATCACCTCCTCTGTGTGTGTGTGTGTGTGTGTGTGTGTGTGTGTGTGTGTGTTTAATGATAGGTTATTACACTTTAGAGCAGATAAATCACTTTCCCGTCTCCTTTAATCTGCACCGTGTTGAGCTTCCTGCGTTACAGAAGCCTTTAAAGTTCGGAAGACCTGAACAGACCAAACACCTTCACTCTTTTTTTTATTTAATTCTTACATTCTTTCATCGTAACAAAACTGATAATAACTCACATTAATCACAGAGCAGATTACAGTCCTCTCTCTACACAAACACACACACACACACATACACAACACACATACACATTCCTGCTGAAATCCTTCAATAATCCTTGATCTCTGTAACTGATGCTAGCTCTACACGTGTCTAAAGTTAGCGCCACACACTGATAGGTTTCAGTTCACGTTAATAAACTGAAATCATTCCTTACGCAGGTGAGATGAGGGTAGGAAAGGGGACGGGGCTTCCAGTTAATATGCAAGTGTAACCCACGTGCACAGTGTCAGTCACTTCGGATCTGCACGATGTTTGTTTGTTGTAGTGTTGTGTAGGTGAGAGTGAGAACCCGGAGCAGCGCCCCCTACAGGGTTACTGAAAGCTTCCTGCAGTCAGGGAGAGGCAGCAGGGGTGAGGACACGGGGTGTGTGTTATATTAATACAGTCCCGATCAAAAGTTTAAGACCACTTGAAAGATGACAACAAATCACATTTTGCATGGTTGGATCTTAACAAGGTTCCAAGTAGAGCTTCAACCTGCAACAAGAAGGAATGGGAGTGAGACAAAAAAAATTTTTAAGCATTCAATTTAATGAAAACAACGATTAAACTAAAACCGGCTGTTTTACAGCTGATCAAAAGTTGAGGACCACACCTCCAAAAAAAACCTTAACCCCCCTCCAAAACAGAAATCAAACTTCCGAACATGAAGTCAGTACTGAGTATTCATTCATTCATTCATTTTCTATACCGCTTAATCCTGTGTTCAGGGTCGCGGGGGACCTGGAGCCTATCCCAGGAGACTTCGGGCACTAGGCGGGGTACACCCTGGACAGGGTGCCAATCCATCGCAGGGCACACACACATACACACACTCACACACCCAATCACACACTATGGGCAATTTAGGAACGCCAATTAGCCTAACCTGCATATCTTTGGACTGTGGGAGGAAACCGGAGTACCCGGAGGAAACCCACCAAGCACGGGGAGAACATGCAAACTCCATGCACACAGAGACGGGAATCGAGCCTGGCCGGGGAATCGAACCCGGACCCTGGAGGTGCAAGGCGACAGTGCTAACCACCACACCACCACGCCGCCCCAGTACTGAGTAGCTCCACCATTATTGTTGATCACTTCAAAAATTTGTTGCGGCATGCTTGATGCAAGCGTTTCCATGAGGTGAGTGGGAACATTTCTCCAAGTGGTCATGTCGGCCACATGAAGGGCATCTACTGTCTGGAACTGTTGTCCATGTTTGTAAACTTCTCTCGCCATCCATCCCCAAAAGTTCTCAATTGGATTTAGATCAGGGGGACATGCCGGATGGGCAGAAAGAGTGATGTTATTCTGCTGGAAGAAGAATGTCCTGCGGGCGTTGTCTACTGAATCGTCGTTTGACGCCCCTGCACTTCCTGAAGCTCTATTGTTCCACTGAAGGAAAAAGCACCCCAGACCATTATGGTGCCCCCTCCATTGTGGCATGTAGAAAACATCTCAGGTGGGATCTGCTTGTCATGCCAGTAACACTGGAAACCATCAGGACCCTCATGGTTACTTTTTTTCTCATCAGAGAATAAAACTTTCTTCCACCTTTGAATGTCCCATGAGCAGTTCTGTGGTGTTCAGGGAGACGAGGTCTTTGAAGACGTTTTTTGTTTTTGAAGCCCTTCAGTCTCAGATGCTGTCTGATGGTTATGGGGCTGCAGTCAGCACCAGTAACGGCCTTAATTTGGGTCGAGGATCGTCCAGTGTCTTGATGGACAGCTGATTGAACCAATTGGATCCTCCGGCTCAGTGCTGGTGAAATTTCTTTGGGTCTTCCACTTGACTTTTTTGTTCCATAACCCTCAGTATCATTTAAGAAATTCCAAATGACTGTCTTACTGCGTCCCACCTCAGGGGCGATGGCGCGCTGTAGCGACCCTGCTTATGCAGTTCAACAACCCGACCACGTTCAAAAAGGGAGAGTTTGTTTGCCTGTCATCAGAACATGTGACTACCTAACAGAAAATGAATCCACATCTTTACACAGATTTGGCCTTTTAAAGGCATGTGGTCCTAAAATTTTGATCAGCTGTAAAACTGTTTCAGTTTAATCGTTATTTTCAATTAATTGAATGCTCAAAAAAATCTTTTGTCTCACTCCTTAACCTTGTTAAGATCCAATCATGCAAAATATGTTTTTTTTCTTTCATTTTTCAAGTGGTCTTAAACTTTTGATTGGGACTGTATAAGATTATGACGATTTTTTTTCTTTCAAATATAAACCATTAATTTCCTGTTTAAGATCGCACGGCTTGAAAGAAGAAAAAAAAAACAAGAATGGAGGAAAGAAAGAAAGGCAGAAAAACACTCCAGCAAAAGTCGGGGAAAAACCAATAACTCAATGCGTGGGTGCACAAACTTTTGCTTCATAATAGATAAAGAGACTGTGTGTGTTTGTGCATGTGTGTGGGTGTGTGAGAAACTATATGCTGTGTGTGAGTGTGTGTAAGCTGAGCTCTGAGTCTGTGTGTCAGTGCAGTTTTGTAGCCTCATGTACTTCTAAGTGCTGTGTGTTTTCCAGTTGATTTGTGAAGAACGCAGTTCCAGGTTCCTCTCCGCCTTTCTCCTTCTCTTCCTCTCCTCGGCTCCACCTCGCGGCCACTGGGAACAGTGGGATCGGTGCTGCAGTGACAGGCGATGCGTCTGCTGCGCTCCGCTTCCTGTCACTTCGTGTCTGCTTGCACCGCCGGGGGGGAATGTCGCACGCTTCCTGAACACTTCGCACTACACGTTAGCTCATGCTCATCTGGAGATTCTGAGCCGGGTGTCGGAACTACATGGAGAGGGCAGGACCCCACTCAGATCAGACGCAGATCAGACTCAGCTCTGTCAATGAGGACGCATGACACAGTGAGGTCATATTACATCACTCCGCTGGACGCGGTACCGGAGCTGATTAGTTTCCTAAAACTGCATTTGTCTGAGTGTATTCCTCTCACACCACAGCCACGCTCCCTCTCTGTCTCTCTCTCTCTCTCTTTTCTTCTTCTCTCTCTCTGCACAATGTCACGCGCTCCTCCCTCGATCTGACAAACCCTTCCCTCGTTCCTCCTCCATCTGATGACCTTCAGATCACCTCACTGGGACGGACGAAGAGATAACGAGGAGAACGAGGAGACGAGGATGAACTCAGACCATGTGGTTGCATGAAAGTGTGGAAAGGACAGCAGTCACACACACACGCACACACACACACACACACACACACACACAGTGTATTTACAAAAGGGTTGTTTTGAAATTTGCCATGTGATCATGTGAAAATCATGTGAAGGAGGTCTGAACCTGGAGTTCAAGAAAACAAATAACATTGTACGCTAAAATAATGACATGTAACAATAAATAAGCATGATCATTAAAAAAATGAAATATGAAAAAATTATATGTGCAAATAAACAATTTTTGAAAAACATTGAATACTGTGACATGATAAAAGAATTTGTGTGAAAATGAATAATAATTTGGAAAATAACTTAATTATGTAAAAATAATAAAAAAAAATCATATTATTATTGAAATTAATATACATGTAAAAAATAAATCATTATTGTGAAAGAAATTCACATTTATAAGAAAATAGTGGCTTAACTGCAAAAGATATAAACACTGAACTGTTTGAGTGAATAAAACCTCTAAGCTCTGCCTCTAATAAAGAATCGTCTGAAACACCAGACGTGAAGCTGAAGTGACGTAACGAAGGCTAGAGGGCGCTGTCTTCCATGACGGACAGGGCCGGATTCACCGAGTCGTTACCTCAGTTCAAGTTAATGGGATAGTTCTGGAGAGCTGACATTTCCAAGATTAGATCAGAACCACGTCTGTGTCCAGCTGCAGACGACTGCAACTCCAAAAGAGCTTGGTTATAGGTATGGACAAAGTCCTGGACGTGATCACAAATGGATATTTATAAAGCATATATACACGTATGAGAAGACAAAACGTAACGCTGAGAATGAGAGATATTAGCTATTAGCAAGATGGCACGATGGCTCAGTGTCTAGCACTGTCACCATGCATCTCCAGGGTCCGGGTTCGAGTCCCACCTCGGGTCTATGTGCATCGAGTTTGCTTGGTGGGTTTCCTCCTACAGTCTAAAGACATGCAATTAAACTAAGTGGCGTTCCTGAAATGCCTGTAGTGTGTGAATGAGCAAGGGAATTTGTTTATGTGTGAGTGGACTGCAATGTATTGGCACCCCGTCCAGCGTCCTGGGATAGACGCCAGGCTCCCATGGTCATGAAATACAGGATAAAGCGGTTTTAGGCGATGAGTGAGTTGCCTAACTTTACCACTGTCCAATTAAAACAGAAATGAACATATTTACAGCTGGTACAAAAATGGTTGTGGCTCCATGGCAAGATTTCCCGTTCATGACAACTGTATGTGGGTGAATATTTATGTAACTTATCAGTTAAAATGATGTTTAGCCATAAAAGTATGCATAATTAATAGGGGCTGAATTGAGTGACGGCTGCACCCACGACCCCCACGACCCTGCATACAGGACACAGCAATATAGACAATGAGCGTGTGAAAGGGATTAAATGTCCAGTACAAGAATAACAGCAGTAGTAGTGATGTAATGGATTTCGTAAGGACTTGGTAAGGCTTTCCTGGAGATCCAGGAGTCCAAAATGTGAGTTCCCAGAGCTCCAGGCGTCATTCGAACCGTATGAAATGACGAGGACGAGGTCCAGGAACTTCATCGGGAGCATTCACGCTGACGGAAAAAAAAAAAAATCTAATCAAAGGTCAAAGGTCAGAGATCTGCGTAGCAGTCGAGGCTCAGTCTGTGACATCACCAACTGAGCGTGACCTTTCCATCAGAGTCCATGAAGGAAACCTACCCTTGTCTTATATTGAGCAGAAACACACCATACCACAGGTGACGTCCATCCCTGAAGACCAGGCGCTGAGGAACGCTCGATAGCTTATCATCAACTGGCCTTTGAGTAATTAGACAGCTGGAGAAGGGTTTGTGTGTGTCACACACTCGCGCACGCACACACACACACTCGGCTCCCACAGGTGGCTCATAAAATAAAAAAGGAGAAGAAGAAAAAATAATAGCCGTGCTGCTTTAATGTCATGTTTTTCTTGAGCAAATAAAAGAAGCAGCGTGTTCATAAGTGTGTGATGTGCGGAGAGAGCCGCCGCACTGGGCTCCGGCCTCGTGATGAATAACTTTAATTGACCAAATTGTTCCCACATTATCAGCGCGCAATCAGAGCCGTGCGTGCGCATAAACGCACATTAAAGTAGCCATAGGACGAGGGCCAGGAATGATTTGATTCAATAACGCAGCACAGCGTGCCTTGCCGCACACACTCCTTCTCCAAATAATCCTCTTAAACTCACTGCATGAGTGGAGCAAAGAGTGTGGCACAACACACACACACATACTCATACTTTTATGGGTTTTCTTATATCTTTCAACAATATATCTTTCCAGAAGGTTTCTCCACTAGATGTTGGTGCTTGTATGTGTGGATTTCTGCTCATTCACACATTCTACAGGAGCATTACTGAGCTCAGGCATGTTGTGGAGACTCCAGATGATGGTTCATTGGGGGTGAGTTCAGACAGGGCTCTGTGCAGGACACTCGGGTTCTTCCTTTCCAACACACTCTTAACACACCTCAGGGTGTTTTCACATTAAGGCCCGGGATCGTTTCTGAGAACACTTGACGCTTGAAAAGTAGTTTCAAGAACGATACAGTGTATATGGGCACGAACTGAATCAGATATGGTAGTACCTGAGAACGGAAGTTGATCACTGGTTAGACATCCATCTCTTCTGAACTCCCTGTGTGCACATAGCACATGCCAATCTCACCCTCTGACCAACACAGTCGTAGCTGATACATACTGCATACTGCCACCTGCTGTATTGGAGAGTGTAAATACTGTATGCAAGCGTGCCCGAGAACGGAGAGTAAAAATAATGTGAATGCTGGCCTGCGAAGGGAGTAGTGAGGGAGAGAAATCGTTCCTGGGCACGGTACGAATCAGTTGTGCCCGAGATGAAAACGCCCTAAGAGTCACCTGCTCATGGGGGGCTTACTCCAAGACCCTGCAACTGCTCAACTTCACCTGGAGTGATGTCACCAAAAGATCAGCATTTTCACTCACTGACAACATATCCAGTGAGGTTGTAACAGGGATTTCAACATGATAAAAAAAAAAAAACATTCTTCAGGCTTTGGATGTTTCTTGGCACAGACAGGAGAAGCACATGCTCCCAGCAGGAACCCTAACATTGTTCTATGGTTGGCACTATTTTGTGAAGTTGTCCACCATGAAACACAACAAGGGACCTCTTAGAGCGACTCGGATAACATTACACATGGATAATGTTGAATGAATAACACCAAAACAAAAGAATATCAACATTTATTAAAAAAAAAAAAAAAAAAAAGGCTACAAGCAGCATTTCAGCTATAGATAGATGAACATCAATAATATCAGTAAACACTATTTTAAAATAGTATTTGGAATATTGTGTTGGCTTGGTTTCCTCAATTTTATCCCAGAGAAGCATTTCCAACTTTTAAAAACAACCTAATACAGAAACTGCCCTGAATCCCACAAGGTTACCCAATAAACGTTGCCTTTTTGAAAACTTCTTGCACGGTTCTTGTCCACAGCTTTCTCGCCTTCCATTAAAATGTGAACGTTTGCGAGAGATTTAAGAGAACTCTTTTGAGCGCAACAACAATTGGTAATACCTGATAATTGCTGGAGATTTTAACATTCATTTTGAGAATCCAGAAGACCCTCTGAGAACAGCATTTATGTCAATACTGGACTCCGTAGGCGTAAATCAGTGTGTAGTAGGACCCACTCATGAAGCAGGTCACACTTTAGATTTAATAATATTCTTCAGATTAAGTATAAGAAATTTATTCGCAATTCCACTGTCTGAAAGGGTCTCAGATCACTATCTTGTCTCCATTCAAGTGTGTCACAGTGATAATGTACGCACAGCACCGCGCTACCGTATTAAATGTACATTCACATCAACTACCACACAGAGTTTTATCAGTAATCTCCCAGAGTTACCAACTTCGATTAGGTCACCGTCTGACCCCACAGAACTCGATCAGGCGACTGAATATTTAGAGTCGACATTTCGTTGTACCTTAGATAATGTAGCTCCAGCTAAAAGAAAAATTATTAGAGATAAGAAACTCGCTCCCTGGTATAACGATCACATGCGCACTTTAAAACAGACTGCCCGGAAATTAGAGCGTAAATGGCGTCAAACTAAATTGTTAGTATTTCTAATAGCATGGAAACAGAGCATCCTGAACTATAGGAAAGCTCTTAGTGTAGCTAGATCAACGTATCTCTCCACTCTTATAGAAGAAAATAAAAATAATCCTAGATTTTTATTTAATACCGTAGCCAAATTAACCAGAAATAAGACCACTGCAGAAATCTCCACAACAACATCATGCAATAGTGAGGACTTCATGAACTTCTTTAATAATAAAATTGTAAATATCAGGCATAAAATTGAGGCTTTGAAACCGAACAATGTAATTGATACAGATGTTAACCTAGCCATGTCAGATCGGAACCTAGAATACTTTACTCCCCTTGAAGAGAATGAACTAATTTCACTCATCTCTTCTGCAAATTCATCAACCTGTATATTAGATCCTATACCGACACATTTTCTTAAACAGATAGTACCAGTAATAACAGAACCGCTGTTGAGAATAATTAATTCCTCACTCAGCTTTGGTTATGTTCCAAAATCTTTTAAAGTAGCAGTTATCAAACCAATAATTAAGAAACCTGACCTTGACCCCTGTCAGCTGTCCACTTACAGGCCAATATCAAACCTCCCCTTTATCTCTAAGATTCTGGAAAAGATAGTAGCGGAGGAGCTATGCTCATATCTACATAGAAATGGCATACATGAACTCAGTCAGGATGTAGGCCACATCACAGCACAGAAACAGCACTCGTTAAAGTAGTAAATTACCTCCTATTGGCCTCTGATCAGGGTTGTGTAACTATGCTTGTATTACTCAACCTCAGTGTAGCTTTTGACACCATTGATCCTGCTATTCTTCTTCACAGATTAGAAAATGTAGTAGGAATTAAGGGTACAGCCCTCTCCTGGCTCAGATCCTATTTGACCGATCGTTATCAGTATGTAGACTTAAATGGTGATTATTCTGCATGTTCTCTATTGGAGTTTGGCATTCTGCAGGGTTCAGTTTTAGGCCCACTGCTTTTTTCCCTTTACATGCTTCCTCTGGGCAACATAATCCGTAAGCATGGTATTAGTTTTCATTGTTATGCTGACGACACACAGTTATATGTCTCAGCAAAACCTGATGAGAAAAAACAGCTAACTAAAGTTGAGCAATGTGTGCAGGACATAAGAAATTGGATGCTAATTAACTTCCTTCTGCTTAATCCGGATAAGACAGAAGTTCTAGTCATACAGCTAGGAGTAAAATCTTAGATCACACCTTAACTTTAGATGGCCTTTCTGTTCCATCAAGTGCAACAGTAAAAGACCTCGGCGTGATTATAGATTCCAGTCTTTCATTTGAAAGCTCATGTAGATAATATCACCAAGATAGCATTCTTTCACCTCAGAAATATTGCCAAGATAAGAAATATATTGTCGCTAAACAATGCAGAAAAACTAGTTCATGCTTTTATCACTTCTAGGTTGGACTATTGTAATGCCTTACTGTCTAGTTGTTCAGCTAGGTGCATAAATAAGCTTCAGCTAGTCCAGAATGCAGCAGCGAGAGTCCTCACTAGAACCAGAAGATATGAGCACATCACCCCTATCCTACTGTATCTTCACTGCATTGGCTCCCTGTGAAATTTCGCATTGATTTTATAATACTACTCTTGACATATAAAGCATTAAATGGTCTCGCGCCGCAGTATCTGAGCGAACTGCTAGTGGCTTACGATCCGCCACGCCTACTTCGATCAAAGGATGCAGGCTGCTTGTCAGTACCGCGTATTATGAAAACTACAGCTGGGGGCAGAGCTTTTTCTTACAAAGCCCCCAAATTATGGAATAGTCTTCCAAATAGTGTTCGGGACTCAGACACAGTCTCAGTGTTTAAGTCTAGGCTAAAAACCTATTTATTTAGCCAAGCATTTTTATAAATAGATTTGCCATAGGTAAAGGAGCAGATCTGGGGGACTCATGGACGTAGAGTATTATGGTGAACTGGTATGTTTAGATGCTGTCTTCCTCAGGTTTGTTGACAGTGAGGTGATTTTTTGCTTTACATCTCAGGGAGCCCTCATGTTTGTGTTTCCTTCTGGCTCTCCCTTTTAGTTATGCTGTCATAGTTAGTCCTGCCGGAGTCCCTGCTTGCACTCTACAGTAAATATACATTCACATTATACTGTACATTATGTGACTGTGACCATACCTAACTGCCATCTCTCCTCTTCTTCTCTTTCTCCCCCTCTTTCTCTTTCCTCTCTCCCCCTGTCTCTCCCTTTCACTCTCTCTCTCTCTCTGTCGAGCTACACATGTCATTCCTGAGCTGCCAGTGATCCAGACTCCCTCTGCCCTCCGGACCTGTCTGATCCATCCTGGTGCCCCGCTTCTGGTTGGAGGTCTCATCACATGGATGCCCCGTGTGTCTCTTTGGGATGCGTCTGGTGTCTGGGGATGATTCTCTCTACTTAGAAGACGGTTCTGGCCTCGACTGGTGTTAGCAGCTGTTTCTCTGAGGACTTGACAATTCGATAGTTCAGGACTGGAACTTTCTACAAGTCTATCTGAGTCTCCAATAACTACCTGGACTCCATTTTAACATCAATTAACATCAACTATTATAGCTGACCTGCCTGCCACCTAACATACTGTATAAATGCAGATCATTTCCTGCTATCTGTTTCACCCAGATGAGGATGGGTTCCCTGTTGATTCTGGTTCCTCTCAAGGTTTCTTCCTATTACCATCTCAGGGAGTTTTTCCTTGCCACTGTCGCCCTCGGCTTGCTCACCAGGGACAAACTGACCATTTTGATTCATACACATTCACAATCCATACAAACTTAAATAATTCTTTTGATTGTGTAAAGCTGTTTTGAGACAATGTCAATTGTTAAAACGCTATACAAATAAAATTGAATTGAATTGAATTGAATTAATACGTCAGTGCACTCATCTGAGAGGAGCTTCTGGAGGTGCCACACCACGCTCCTACAGTAGGACACCAGGTTGTGGGAGGTGAAGTATTTAACAGTTACTAGTGTTAAGGTCAGCGTGATGCTCAACATGTGAGTATGGCGAATATGTAAATGACATTGCAAAGTTCCTCACCTGCATATCGTTCAGACAACTCGAAGGTTAACAGTGAGGTCCACGCCTCTGAGTGGCGCAGTGGTAAAGTGCTCGCCCTATCATCCGGAGCTCGCTGGTTCGGTTCTCTAAGAGGGGAGGGGTGAGAGGTACCTAGTGCTCCCACATTAATATACAGCCAATCAGGGGCGTCTGTGAGCTCGCGCACACGGAAGGAGTGGATAGCGCTGTCCTCTGAGTGTGTTACTCCGCCCCTAGATGCGGTCGGCTGGCGTCACGTGGTTCGGAGGAAACACGTGATAGTCTTTGGCCCTCCCGACTGAGTGCTAGTAGTAGCCTTAATGTGGGAGCCCCCTATTGACGGGGAGGAATTGGAAGCAACTAAATTAGGGAGAAAATCTGGAGGAAAAAGAGTGAGATCCACAAGATGGCAGGCTAGTGCAGAATCGTTATCATGTGAGAAATTTCCACAAATAATTAAAAACAAAACGTTCATTTTCCGTAAAATCTGAACTCTCTTAAAGACTCAGTGATAATAAAGTCTGCAGTTAGTTTCTGGTTTTTCATCAATCGGTTTATTTTCTGTCACTAATCAGAGACTATGAATATTTGATACTATTTGGTATTTGATAGTTAATACTTGATTTGATTATTTCAATATTATTGCTACTGTAAATAATTAGTTATGGACACATTACAGTTAGTATTGTACATACAGAACAGTTTTGTTTAATAGTTCCTGCGAGATTTCCAAATTTTATTTCACATAAACTTAATTCAGACGGCACGGTAGCTTAGTGGTTAGCACTAACATCTTGAACCTCCAGGGTCCAAGTTTCCAAGCTCTACCTAAAACCTGCAAAAGCAAAGTAAAAAATATTTTAAAGGCTCTAAAATTTGACCTTTGAGTGTATATATGAAATATATACACGGTTTGTGTGTGTCTGTGTGTGTGTGTGTGTGTGTGTGTGTGTTATGAGTGTGTATGCATGTTTAGAGAATTAATAGGAATCTGATCAGACCTGAGCTCACATCATAACATCAACATCATGTTTACATGATCAGAAGAAACATTTTAAATTTGATCGGTTCTTAATAAAAACAAAACTAAAACACCCAGAATGCTCCAAGTGTTGGATGTTAGCGCTTAGCGTTTAGTGTTTAGCGTTCAGCGTCAGGCTAACTGTTCGAGGATTTAATAAAGCTCATGCGCTAATCCTTAAGCGCGTTGTGTGTTTAGCTCGTGCGGCGCTTCTCGCAGTAATATCTCATTTAAATTAGCGGTGTAATCCCTCTACCATATGGCGCTCGGTGTTTATCCTCCACGGCCTTGCACTCCAGATGAGCAGGAACGCACCCGGGGAGGAGCGAGCTTGTTAGCCGGGAATGAATTTTACTCCCTGATCTATTATTTACCTCTTGACCAAACATGTGTAGACACTCAGCTCGATCAGAACGGCTGCTCTGGGAGATCTCCGGGTCCAGATGAGGAGCTGAGCGTCCTCTCACTCAGCCGTCAGTCTGCAGGAGATGAAACATTCATGAGGAGCGCTCCTGACAGGGGGACAGAGAGAGAGAGAGAGACGGGAAATCACCAATCACTACACGTCGTCTTGGTGTGTGTGTGTGTGTGTGTGTGAGAGAGAGAGAGAGAGAGAGAGAGAGAAAATTAATTTTGAGAGAGAATTTCGAGCTGTTTTGCACCATGTCTTGATCGACGTGTTAAGTGTGTCTTGGTTCAAAAGGGGGCGGGGCTTACGTTACACAATGTCACCATTAACATAAAACCCAAACAGCAGGTTAAGCATTTAAACATTGTTTCACTTTCACCGAGTGTTCTGTTCCTCACACACCACAGCAATTTACCGACTATTATACTTTCATTAGTTAATAAAGACAAGACATCTTACTTGTCTTTATTTGTTTATAATTAATTCTAATGAGTGACTTCCTGTTCTCACTTGCCCACGTTACAGCAGCTATGAACACGCTTGCTCCGCACCAGCCTCGTGTTGTACATTTAATAAGATTTTTAAAAATCGCAGCTTGTCCTGTTACTGAGACATGTACAGTAAACTCCTCTGTCCTGAAGACCTACAGCTTCACCACTGAAACTGGAGACTCCTTCCACTGATCCTTCCAAAGAATAAACACCTCATATACAGTACAGAAATATACACATCAGTGTGAATGAGCAGTTGCTATGGAAATGATGACGTATCAGAGTGAATGCATTAACATAAACCTGCACTACTGACAGACCTGCTGTTAGAGAGAGACACCTTCTGACCAATCAGGAGACAGAATTCAGCAGCTCAACAGCATGTTGTGTTAAACAGTTACGTATTGAATAGAGATAAAGTTCAGATATACTCAGAGTGTGTGCGTGTGCGTGTGTGTGTGTGTGTGTGTGTGTGTGTGTGAGAGACACCTTCATGTGAACTGGCTGAGTGAATGTAGCCCTTACAGTATGCAGCAGAAGGTTCCTGAGTAAACACTGAAAAAACACACACCGAAGACAAAATGCAGTCCTTGCAGTTCTCACACCACAGCAAAAAAGTCTCATTCTTTATCATCATCATCATCATCATCATCATCATCATCATCATCACAATCATCACCTTTATCTATCTTCATCATTACCATCCTCAATGTCGTCATCATCATCATCATCCTTATCATCCTTATCATCATCATCATCATCATCATCATCATCATCATCACAATCATCACCTTTATCTTCATCATTACCATCCTCAATGTCATCATCATCATCATCATCATCACAATTATCACTTTTATCTTCATCATTACCATCATCGTCATCCTTATCATCATCATCATCATCATCATCATCACCATCATCATCACATTCATCACCTTTATCTATCTTTATAATTACCATCCTCAATGTCATCATCATCATCATCCTTATCATCATCATCACAATCATCACCTTTATCTTCATCATTACCATCCTCAATGTCATCATCATCATCCTTATCATCATCATCATCATCATCAACATCATTACAATCATTACCTTTATCTTCATCTTTACCATCCTCAATGTCATCATCATCATCATCATATTCATCATCATCATTCAATTCAATTCAATTCAGTTTTATTTGTATAGCGCTTTTAACAATTGACATTGTCTCAAAACAGCTTTACACAATCAAAAGAATTATTTAAGTTTGTATGGAATGTGAATGTGTATGAATCAAAATGTTCAGATAGTCCCTGGTGAGCAAGCCCGAGGGCGATCATCATCATCATCATCATCTAGGGTTATCCATCATGCTCATCACCTTCATCAGTATCATCATCATCATCTAGGGTTATCCACTGTAACTGTTTGTCATAATCACCTTCATCACCATCACCATCATCATTACCACCATCATCACCATTGACATCATCATCATCATCACCTTCGTCATCATTATCATCATCATCTTCACCATCATCTTTACCATTATCATTGCCATCATAATTGTTATGATCTAGGGCTCTCCGTCATGATCGTCATCACCTTCATCATGACAATGATGATGATGATGATGGTGATGATCATGTTCTTGGCTAACAGTAGAGGAATGCGTTACGGTCCGCCTCAGCAGCTGAGGTTTTTTTTTAAATCTGTTTTTCTGCTCTCCCCTGGTGTAGAGAGTGTTAATGTAAATTAGTGTAGCTTTGCAGTCAGCTTGAACTAGACTGGATCTTTTCTCCTTCTCATATGTTTAGGATTACTGCTGTCCAAAAAAAATAATACTTGTGTGTTAATTATTCAATAACTAAAATTAGGATTTTAAAAAATCCATGTCTATGTATAATATTTTTATCATATTTATTATAATATTACTTTATTATATTAAATAATTAACACTGTATATTAGGTTTATGAAATTTATTTATTCATCTTTTTGCCATTGATATACAGTGTTTATTGTTATGGTAAAAGTGTAGCGCTCCAAATGTCTGAATATTTATTGTATTTTTTGTGCAAAGTTTATTATAACATACTAATAAACAAGAAAAAACAAGCAAACAAACTCATAAATAAATAAAAAATTGAATTAATTAAAGAAAAAAACATATTCACGTTTTATGTTTTTAAATATATTATTGTATGTTGATGTATTCTAGAGCTGTTTAAAGTTTAAATCTTTGGTCACGTTAATTGTCACTGTTATATATTTTTGTGTATTATACAAACTGAAACAACAAGTTAATTAAAATAAACCATAATAAAAGAGTTGAAGAAAAACATAAACAGTAATGACATTTGTTTATTTTATGCGACAGTTCTATTTAAATGAAAGTTTAATACATGATAACAATTATTAACACATTTCATTTATGAATTTATCACAGATATTTATAAAAAAAACGTCTACTAGTCGAAAAGACTTTCTGCAGATTATTTTCATGTAATATTTGACTTGATTATATAAAATAAATTCATAAAGATCTACAACAGAACTAGAGTATATTACAGTGGATTATTATTTATTGATTTATTAGATCAAAGAGAGAGAAAAAAATGTGTGTCTGGAGGGGATGAGTTTCAGAACTCTTTAAACAAACACACACACACACACACACACACGAGCGCGCGCTTTTACGCACTCCCTCAGGTTACACACGGAAGGCGCAGAAGAGAGAGAGAGAGAGAGAGAGAGAGAGGTGCTGATTTAGCAGAATTCTGTGTGTGTGTGTGTGTGAGGTCTGCACCGCGCGCTTGGAGAACAGACCCCGTGTTTCTCCGCTTTGCTGTGACTCCGGATATGAAGCCGTGCGACAGTGTGTGTGTGTGTGTGTGTGTGTGTTCCAGTCCGGCAGGAGGAGTGAAGCAGGACTGAGAGACTGAAGCTCTGCGTTACAGGACTGACTTTATTATCAACACACACACACACACACCGAAGAACCCAGAGTGCGCGCGCGCCATCCAACATGCAGAAATGGTGAGTGATGATGACGAAGATGATGATGATGATGGCTGATGGTTTTTGAACTTTATTTTCACTTTGATGTTTGTTCTTTAAGTTCCAGTTTGTAACGACACGCAGCGAGTTTAACGCACGTGCGCTCCGGACCGTTTGATCTCCGTGATTTAAGGCTCGCGCGCGGTTTTACTCGCTTTTGCGACAAACACGGAATCAGAGAGAGAGAAACGCGGATTAGTGTGTGTAAGTGTGTGTGTGTGAGAGAGAGAGAGACGTCTGAGCGCGCGCCGGAGTGTGAAACTTTTATTTACTTTTCAAACATTTTTGAGCAGAAAGTTTTGGAGCAGAGGAAACTACAAGCTGTGAACTCCAGGATCCTGAAAATCCTTACTGTTCCTACTGTGTGTGTGTGTGTGTGTGTGTGTGAACAAACTTGACTTTGTGTACAGTAAGTGCCTTTACTGCTTAAAACCTCCTGATTTGACACAGGTTATAAATATCAAAATGAGACAAAAATGTAAATAAAACTTTCTATCTATCTATCTATCTACATTTCTGGAATTTCTACATTCATATTTGCATCGCAAAATACAGACATTAACTTTTTTTTTAAATAACTAAAGATACACTGAAAAACAAAAACAAAAAAAGAGTTAAATTAGAAACTTAGGTTGAAATCAGTAAAACTGTTTTTTTTTTTTTTTTTTTTTTACCTGTTCTACATATTTCATTTTGGCAAGTTTTTAGGACTGATACCTTACTTGTATCATTACAAGTAATTTTTCTAACCGTTGAGAAATTATTTCACTTCTAATTCAACATATGGCGGCAAGGAGACTTAGTTCTTAGCTCTGTCGCCTTGCACCTCAATTGTTCAATTCCCACCTCAGGTCTGTGTGCATGTTCTCCCCGTGCTTGGTGGGTTTCCTCCGAGTTCTCCAGTTTCTTCCCATAGTCCAAAGACATGCAGATAAGGCTAATTGGCGTTCCTAAATTGCCCATAGTGTGAATGTGTATGTGTGAAGTTGACTGGAGGTCCTACCACAGTTATTTGGAATAAATACAACGGTCACCATTGGCCTCTGTGGTCCCTAGTTGGACTACAGAGGTTCCTAGATGGATGGATGGAATTTAGCATAGACAATTTGAATTTAGCATATTCGTTCAGAAATTTCTGAACGAATAGGCTGTTCCCAGGTCCTTCTCAAAAAATTAGCATATTGTGATGAAGTTCATTATTTTCTGTAATGTATTAATAAACATTAGACTTTCATATATTTTAGATTAATTACACACAACTGAAGTAGTTCAAGCCTTTTATTGTTTTAATATTGATGATTGTGGCATACAGCTCAGGAAAACCCAAAATCCCTATCTCAAAAAATTAGCATATCATGAAAAGGTTCTCTAAACGAGCTATTAACCTAATCATCTGAATCAACTAATTAACTCTAAACACCTGCAAAAGATTCCTGAGGCTTTTAAAAACTCCCAGCCTGGTTCATTACTCAAAACCGCAATCATGGGTAAGACTGCCGACCTGACTGCTGTCCAGAAGGCCATCATTGACACCCTCAAGCAAGAGGGTAAGACACAGAAAGACATTTCTGAACGAATAGGCTGTTCCCAGAGTGCTGTATCAAGGCACCTCAGTGGGAAGTCTGTGGGAAGGAAAAAGTGTGGCAGAAAACGCTGCACAACGAGAAGAGGTGACCGGGCTCTGAGGAAGATTGTGGAGAAGGACCAATTCCAGGCCTTGGGGGACCTGCGGAAGCAGTGGACTGAGTCTGGAGTAGAAACATCCAGAGCCACCGTGTACAGGCGTGTGCAGGAAATGGGCTACAGGTTGCAAATTTTGCATGTCATTCGGAAATCAAGGTGCCAGAGTCTGGAGGAAGACTGGGGAGAGGGAAATGCCAAAATGCCTGAAGTCCAGTGTCAAGTACCCACAGTCAGTGATGGTCTGGGGTGCCATGTCAGCTGCTGGTGTTGGTCCACTGTGTTTTATCAAGGGCAGGGTCAATGCAGCTAGCTATCAGGAGATTTTGGAGCACTTCATGCTTCCATCTGCTGAAAAGCTTTATGGAGATGAAGATTTCATTTTTCAGCACGACCTGGCACCTGCTCACAGTGCCAAAACCACTGGTAAATGGTTTACTGACCATGGTATTACTGTGCTCAATTGGCCTGCCAACTCTCCTGACCTGAACCTCATAGAGAATCTGTGGGATATTGTGAAGAGAAAGTTGAGAGACACAAGACACAAGAATCTGCGAAAGGATTCCCGACCAAGTATTGAGTGCAGAACTGAACATAATTATTTAAAAGGTTGACTTTTTTTGTATTAAAAACACTTTTCTTTTATTGGTCGGATGATAATTTTTTGAGATAGGGATTTTGGGTTTTCATAAGCTGTATGCCACAATCATCAATATTAAAACAATAAAAGGCTTGAACTACTTCAGTTGTGTGTAATGAATCTAAAATATATGAAAGTCTAATGTTTATCAGTACATTACAGAAAATAATGAACTTTATCACAATATGCTAATTTTTTGAGAAGGACCTGTATATTGATTCCGTTTACGTTTATGTTCGCTCTCTGACAGGGTCTGTAAACAGCTAAGAAAACTTCAGAAAATTATGGGCTCGCATAAAAAGCTTCTGATTGGCTGATTGATATCATTGGAATTAATTGGTTAACTTCAAATTTACTGCCTCTTTGTTTGACATCGTGTGAAAATCAAACGAAATCAACAAAGACCTCAGAAAAACAAACAAACTTGTGGACATCCATGAGCCTGGTTCATTCTTGGGAGGAATTTCCAAATATCTGAAGGTACCACATTCATGGTATCATGGTAGTATAAACACCATGGGACCAAGCAGCCATTCTACCATTCAGGAAGCATACTTTGGAAGAAAAAGTACAAATCAATCCCAGAAGAACAGCAAATATGAGAATATCAACATAACCTGAAAGGCTGTTCTGCACAGAAGAAGCCAATGCTCCAAAAAGACACCAGCTTGCAGGGCTACGTGGTGAAAAAGATCTTACTTTTTGGGGAAATGTCCTCTGGTCTGATGAAACAAAAATTTAACTGTTTGACCATAATGACCACCATTATATCTGGAGAAAAAGGGGGAGGATTGACAGTGAAGACCACCATCCGAACCATGAAGCACGGTGGTGGCAGCATCATATTGTAGGGTGCTTTGTTCCAGGAGGGACTGATGCACTTTGACAAAATAGATGGCATCGCGATGAAGGAAGATTATGTGGATACTGTATATTGAAGCAACATCACAAGACATCAGCCAGGAAATAAAACTTGGACACAAATAGACAATGACCCCAAGCGTACTTAAAGGTTTTGACAAAATGGCTTAAGAACAATAAAGTCAAGGTATTGGAGTGGCTCTGACCTCAATCCAATAGAACATATGTGAGCAGAACTGAACAAGTGTGTGTGAACAAGGAGGCCAACAAACCTGACCCAGTTGCACCAGTTTTGCCAGGAGGAACAGAAGCTTGTGGAAGGCGACCAGAAACATCTGACACACAAGTTACACAATTTAAATGCAATATTACCAAATACTAACTGTGTATGTACACTTCGGAGCCACTGGGAATGTGATGAAAGAAATAAAAGCTGCAATAAATCTTTCTCTTTAGTATTATTCTGACATTTCACATTCTTTAAATCAAGTAGTGATCCGAACTGACCTCAGACAGGGAAGGTGTACTCAGATTAAATGTCAGGAATTGTCAAAAACGGAGTTTGGAAGATGTGTTTGTAAACGTCTGACTTCAGCTGTGTATCGTACATGATATATGATAAATCATTCAAGATGAGATGATTTTATCTAAAAGTTTTCTGCATCATGAAGGTGAAATGTGATATGAGTAAGAACTTGTAAATGAGCTTGTAAAACTTGTTATGGCGGCGCGGTGGTGTAGTGGTTAGCACTGTCGTCTTGCACCTCCAGGGTCTGGGTTCGATTCCCCGGCCAGGCTCGATTCCCGTCTCTGTGTGCATGGAGTTTGCATGTTCTCCCCGTGCTTGGTGGGTTTCCTCCGGGTACTCCGGTTTCCTCCCACAGTCCAAAGATATGCAGGTTAGGCTAACTGGCGTTCCTAAATTGCCCATAGTGTGTGAATGGGTGTGTGAGTGTGTGTATGTGTGTGTGCCCTGCGATGGATTGGCACCCTGTCCAGGGTGTACCCCGCCTAGTGCCCGAAGTCTCCTGGGATAGGCTCCAGGCCCCCCGCGACCCTGAACACACGATTAAGCGGTATAGAAAATGAATGAATGAATGAACTTGTTAATAACAGAACACATTAGTATGTTTCCACTCCTGTTTTGTCTGTGGTGTTTTCTGAAATGAGTTGTTTACTGAAAGTGAAAGACTTAATTATGAGACGGAAAGACAGAGAGCGAAAGAGAGAGACCAGTGGTTTACGAAGAAGTGATTTAAGTGCTACTCTCCAGCTGTTCTGTGTCGCTGCTCCTAAAATAAAAATCAGGCTTTCAGAGAGTTACAGTATGTTCTGGGGTCTCAGTAGTCCTCCTGTTGTTTCTAGTGGTTGTGGACAGAGTGCTCCTGTTGTCTCCAGTGGTTGTGGACGAGTGGTCCAGTTTTCTCTAGAGGGCGTGGACAGAGCTCTCCTGTTCTCTCTAGTGAGCATGGACCGAGCTCTTCTATTGTCTCTAGGCGTAGGCCAAGATCTCCTGTTGTCTCTGGTGAGCATGGACCGAGCTTACCTGTTGTCTCTAGTGGGTGTGGCCAGAGTGCTCCTGTTGTTTTTAGTAGGCATAGACCGAGCTCTCGTGTTGTCTTTTTTTTTTTTGTGGGCGTGCACCGCGGCACTCCTCTTTCATCCAGTAGGCATGGACCGAATGCTCCTGTTGTCTTTAATAGGCATAAAGTGAGCACTCATGTTATCTCTAGGGGGTGTAGAGCGAGCTCTTCTGTTGTCTCTAGTAAGCAGGGACCGAGCTCTTCTGTTATCTCTAGTGGGCGTGGGACAAGCTCATTTGTTGTCTTTAGTGGGTGTAAGCCAAGCTCTTCTGATGTCTCTAGTGGGTGTAGACCGAGCTCTTCTCTTGTCTTTAGTAAGTGTGGACCAAGCTTACCAGAGTGCTCCTGTTGTCTCTAGTGGGTGTAGACTGAGTGCTTCTGTTGTCTCTAGTGGGTGTAGACCGAGCTCTTCTATTGTCTCTAGTAGGCAGGGATCGAGCTCTTCTGTTATCTCTAGTGGGCGTGGACCAAGCTCTTCTGTTGTCTTTGGTGGGTGTAGGCCAAGCTCTTCTGTTGTGCCTGGTGAGCGTGGACCAAGCTTACCAGAGTGCTCCTTTTGTCTCTAATGGGTGTAGACTGAGCTCTCCTGTTGTCTTTAGTGGGCGTAGACCGAGTGCTCCTGCTGTCTCTAGTGGGCGTAGACTGAGTGTTCCTGCTGTCTCTAGTGGGCGTAGACTGAGTGCTCCTGCTGTCTCTAGTGGGCGTAGGCCGAGTGTTCCTGCTGTCTCTAGTGGGCGTAGACCGAGTGCTCCTGCTGTCTCTAGTGGGCGTGGACCGAGTGCTCCTGCTGTCTCTAGTGGGCGTAGACTGAGTGCTCCTGCTGTCTCTAGTGGGCGTGGACCAAGTGCTCCTGCTGTCTCTAGTGGGCGTAGACTGAGTGCTCCTGCTGTCTCTAGTGGGCGTAGACCGAGTGTTCCTGCTGTCTCTAGTGGGCGTACACCAAGCACTCCTCTTTTCTGCAGTAGACATGGACCGAACGCTCTTGTTGTTTTTAATAGGCATAGAGTGAGCTCTTCTGTGTCTCTAGTGGGTGTGGAACAAGTACTTCTGTTGGAGCTAGTGGGTGTGGATCGAGCACTCCTGTTGTCTGTAGTGGCCGTGGACGAGAGCTGCTGTTATCTCTAAAAAAGCAGTCTAAAAAGTTGTTTTTGAAATATGATGAGAATTATTTAACTACTTTGCTTAATCATTCAAAGTATGATAAGAAAAAGAAGGGAATAAATGAAAAGAGAGAGTGAGAGGGATGGAGTGAGGTTAAAGTGGAGGGGCAGAGAGGGGCAGTGGGGTGGGCGTGATGGTTAGACGCTTCAGTAATCAGACAGACAGGTAGCCTCACTGAGACCGGCTTAATGAAGAGCAAGTCCACTCAGCTGTGTATTCTTTGACCCCAACACACACACACACCCATACCCACATACCCACACACACACACACACACACACACACACACACACACACACACACACACACACAGGGCTGATTTCATCTTGTGGCTCGGCTCCGCTGAAAAGCTCTCCTCAGTGTCTCAGGAGAGTTTACATTAAAGCGGCCGTTAGCAAAATTGCTAAGCTGCTTTAATATCTTGTTTAGCTGCAGCTAGCCGCAACTGTAACAGTTCTCTGTATATTTCTCCACCTGACCCCGCCCCGAAGTTATTTGTATATTTTTCCACCTGGCCCCGCCCTCTGATTTTGCTGTATATTTATCCACATGGCCCCACCCTTCAGTCTGATGTATTTCTCCACCTGGCCCCGCCCCCTCAGTTCTCTGTATATTTCTCCACCTGGCCCCGCCCCCTCAGTTCTCTGTATACTTCTCCACCTGGCCCCGCCCCCTCAGTTCTCTGTATACTTCTCCACCTGGCCCCGCCCCCTCAGTTCTCTGTATATTTCTCCACCTGGCCCCGCCCCCTCAGTTCTCTGTGTATTTCTCCACCTGGCCCCGCCCCCTCAGTTCTCTGTGTATTTCTCCACCTGGCCCCGCCCCCTCAGAAAAAAATCAACAAAGTTAATCAAACATCTGGTTTTTACATTTTACATAGAATCTCCTGAGACAGAAAACATGTGCGCGCACGCTCTCACACACACACACACACACACACACACACCGCAAATATGACAGAAAATCATTTACTGTCGGCCACACCCTGTGTGTGTGTGTGTGTGTGTGTGTGTGTGTTTGGTTCAGGCAGGTATTTGGTACTCGCCCAGCTGTAGCAGCTCAGTGCAAAGCATCGTGGGTACACACAGCAGAGTGGTGTGTACGGCGAATCCTGTAACCACAGGCAGCCAAGCTGAAGGTGTGTGTGTGTGTGTGTGTGTGATATTTAATTTGAATAATATTTATATTAATCTAAGTTTGTAATGGTTTTAGAGGAAGCGGCGTGTGAGCGCGGAGCAGAGTTCAGGAGGTGAGAGTGTTAAAGGTGAATCAGTCTGTAACTTCATCACGGCACACAGCAGGAGCTGCGCTGGATTTAAAACAATACACACTCAGCGGAGGTTAATTACATTTTTAACTCGGCTCAGGGACAGAGAAATCAAATCCAACACACACACACACGCACGCACACACACACACACACACACACTGCTGTAAAATGGTGTTCTTTGAAATGTAACATCTCTTCTCAGTTTTTTTGTCCAAGGCTTCAGTATGTTTTAGCTTTTTTTTAAAGAATGTCTTTAAGATCAGAGATTTAATGATAAAAAATAAATGTTTTTTCATCATAAAAATGTAATCTATATAAATGTAATCTTATATAAACACAGTGTGTGTGTGTGTGTGTGTGTATTTGTGTGAGAGAGAATGAGAGCCATAGGAGGCAGACAGACAGACAGGGAGGGAGGCAGACAGACAAGGAGGCAGACAGGTAGACAGACAAACAGACAGACAGACAGGGAGGCAGACAGACAGAGACAAGGAGGCAGACAGGTAGACAGACAAACAGACAGACAGACAGGGTGTCAGACAGACAGACAAGGAGGCAGACAGGTAGACAGACAAACAGACAGACAGGGAGTCAGACAGACAGACAAGGAGGCAGACAGGTAGACAGACAAACAGACAGACAGACAGGGAGTCAGACAGACAGACAAGGAGGCAGACAGGTAGACAGACAAACAGACAGACAGGTAGACAAACAGACAGACAGACAGGGAGTCAGACAGACAGACAAGGAGGCAGACAGGTAGACAGACAAACAGACAGACAGAGACAAGGAGGCAGACAGGTAGACAGACAAACAGACAGACAGGTAGACAAACAGATAGACAAGGAGGCAGAAAGACAAACAGGAAGGGCATACAGACAGACAAACAGATAAACATGCAGACTGGAAGACAGACAGACAAAAAGGGAAACAGACAGGCAGAAAAACAGATCAACAGATAACAATGAAGCAGACAAACATACTGTACAAACAGGGAGAGACAGCGAAGCAGGCAGACAGATAGACAAGCAGGGAAACAGACAGATAATTAGATAGATAACAGTAAGGCAGACAGACATGCAGACAGGGAGGGAGGCAGACAGACAAATATACAGAAATACAGAGACAGTGAGGTAGACAGCACACATATAGGGAGAAAGACCAGTTCAACAGAAGGCAGACAGAGTGACAGACAGACATACAGACAGAACTTCCCCCAATAATTTAATATTTCAGCATTACTGAGAGAGTGTGAGATGGTGTACAGTAAGTAAGCTGTGTGTGTGTGTGTGTGTGTGTGTGTGTGTGAAAATCATTTATATTTTATAGCTGCAGAAGGACTTGTCAAACATCAACTCCATAAAACCCATCCTTTAATCCAGTGTGTGTGTGTGTGTGTGTGTGTGTTTGATTGAGTGAAGTTTAGGAACTGGAGGATGAATGTGACCCCCCCCCCCCCCCCCTTTTTCCCCTGTGGAAATGGTTTGTTCCACACAAAGGAATCATTTGGCCCGGAGGTGTGTGTTCTGCACTCAGATGAGTTACGACAAGCACGAAGGTGTTTAAGGATCGGTACCGGGAGCAGCAGCCCCCCCGCCACGCCCCGCACAGGGTGTGATCAGGGCGGTGTGGGCGGAGCTAGAATGTGTGAATGTGTGGAGATCAGTGATTGGTTAGACACAGTGCTGACAGAGTCATCATGATTATCAGGTTATCACTTGTGCTGGAGTGTGAGTCGTCCGGAGTGAACGCGATCTAGTGACCCGGTATAGTGCACTTTTCTTACCTGTCCCCTCCTCTTTAGGCAACACATTCGGTGGTGAAAAGGCAAAAAAAACGACAAATTATTTTAAGAAAAAAAATGATTAATAAAAATATAATAAAAAGTTTTTTCATTTATTGTTCCTCTGAAGTGCTTCAGTAATTAGAAAAATATGTTTGTGTGTGTGTGTGTGTTTAGAGAAAGTGTGTTTAGTGTGTGTGTATGTGTGTTTAGTGTGTGTGTATGTGTGTTTAGGGAATGTGTGTGTGTGTGTGTGTGAGTACGCGCAGGGGGACAGTGGAGCTTTTCAGTAGACAGGCGAGTCGTGTCTCAGAGCCTCTTTTCATGTGACTGAAGGAGCTCAGCACAAGATGAGACATGTGTCCCCTCCACCCTGCCTCCCCCGTGTCTCTCTCTCTCTCTCTCTCTCTCTCTCTCACTCTCTCTGTCTGTCTTTTCCTTTCCTTGATGTCTCTCACTCTATACATCTTGGCTGTCAATTTTTTTCAGTTCCTTCTCTCTTTCCTGTCTTTCTTCAGGTCTCCATTTCTTTACACACTTTGTCTCGATCTTCACTCTCTCATCGAGTACTTCAACTGTTTCTCTCAGTCATGTCCTCCTGTCTGTATGTATGTCTGTCTGTCTGTCTCTTTTCTCTTTCTATCGCAGTGACCTTAACATTTATGAGAGACCCCTGTACTGAAACCCCTCACAGCATCTGGCCACACACACACACACACACACACACACACACACACGCACACACACTCACCGCTGTGTTAAATGTGGTTAGTTAGGAGGAGGCCTGTCTGTCCTTGCAGGTCTCTGAGCCAAGCAAGCTGCCGTACTGATTACACACACACACACACACACACAACACACACACACACACACACACACACCTCTGTCCTCTCTTTATTGTACCTACTGTCACTTCTGTCTACTCAGTTAACCTTTGATTAAAGTGTGTGTGTGTGTGTTGATGGCAATAGCCCACTGTCACTGTTATTAGATTCCTCTTGTCTTACCCAGCAACCTTGCAAAGACAGAGAGAGAGAGAGAGAGAGAGAGAGGGACAGGAGGGGAGCGGAGGGGGAGGAGGTGTATGGGGGCGAGAGGTTCAGGGATCATGCTGAGTGTGTGAAGGACACAGGCCACATGTTGAGATCATCCAGGAATCAGTAGGAGGAGTGATGGAGAGAGACGGACAAAGAGAGTGAGACAGAGGGAGAGGAATTCACTGCAGGACTTTGCTGTGTTGTGAACATATTCTCTCTCTCTCTCTCTCTCTCTCTCTCTCTCTCTCTCTCTCTCTATATATATATATATATATATATATATATATATATATATATATATACTGTATATAGCAGTAGCAGGGTAGCAGTAGGACCTAAATACCTAAACAATATTATAAGGAAGTTTCTGTAAGGAGTCTCCAGTGGGAGCGCTTTCCAACAGTCGCAGGACGAGAGGACGTAGGACTGGATTGGACACAGAAGTTGCAGTAATGTAACTTAGACAGATCTAATGTAACATGTCTTATAACTAACCATAAACAGAGAACAATTATACACCGTTATAATAGAGGGTAAGGAACTGCAGTGTAAGAGGAATAAAACACTCAGAGGCTGCTGCTGTCCTGCAGGACACTCAGAATATACTCCGCCCTGTCACTGATTAGTTTATCTCCACTCTTTCATTCTATAGTTAACAGTAACGGGACTCCACCCTGCCCTGATTAGTTAACTATAACGTGACTCCGCCCTGCCCTGATTAGTTAACTATAACGTGACTCCACCCTGCCCTGATTATTTAACCGTAACATGACTCCGCCCTGTCGTTGGTTAGTTTACCGTAACGTGACTCCGCCCTGTCGTTGGTTAGTTAACCGTAACGTGACTCCGCCCTGTCGTTGGTTAGTTAACCGTAACGTGACTCCGCCCTGCCCTGATTAGTTAACTATAACGTGACTCCACCCTGCCCTGATTATTTAACCGTAACATGACTCCGCCCTGTCGTTGGTTAGTTTACCGTAACGTGACTCCGCCCTGTCGTTGGTTAGTTAACCGTAACGTGACTCCGCCCTGCCCTGATTAGTTAACTATAACGTGACTCCACCCTGCCCTGATTATTTAACCGTAACATGACTCCGCCCTGTCGTTGGTTAGTTTACCGTAACGTGACTCCGCCCTGTCGTTGGTTAGTTAACCGTAACGTGACTCCGCCCTGTCGTTGGTTAGTTAACCGTAACGGGACTCCGCCCTGTCGTTGGTTAGTTTACCGTAACGTGACTCCGCCCTGTCGTTGGTTAGTTTACTGTAACGGGACTCCGCCCTGTCGTTGGTTAGTTTACTGTAACGGGACTCCGCCCTGTTGTTGGTTAGTTTACCGTCACCCCACTGTGTCCTGCTGTTGATTAGTTTACTGTAATGCCACTTCATATACACAATGGATTATTTCTTACCTAACAGACTCAGTCTTGTGTAATTGTGAGTTTTTTTATTTCTTCTGAGTGCCAGTTTACTGAACACTTTTTGGAGTGTTTTATGGACTTACACAATTCTGTAAATATTGGCCCCCCTCATGTCTAAGAATGTGGACACACCCAACCTTCCACATCCCCTCTTTTTTTTAAATCCCTTTTATTTTCTAATGTCTTTCTTTTTTCTTCTATGATCTCTTTTCCTTTCTTTCTTTCTTTTTTTTTATAATTTTTTCCTTCTCAGTTTTCCTTTTTTCTTTGTCTTTAAATTTCTTTGTTTTAACGGTCTCTCCCTTTTTTCTTTCATCTGTCCCCCATTTAGTTTCTTTTTCACTTTCTCTCTCTCTCTCTCTCTCTCTCTGTCACACACACACACACACACAAACACATTATTCTACTCTTAAATGCTCTCTGTCGCTTTTTCCCCTAATGTGTCCCACTCGAACTCTTCCTCTCTCTCCCCCTCTCCACTCGTTTTTTCCGTCCCTGAGAACACTTGAGCTCAGGAGTGAGTTGACGCTCAGACGTCTCCGTCGTGTTTGTTATTAACGGCGCCTTCAGCAGCACACACCAGCGAGGCCATTCACCCTGTGTGAGATGGAGGTATACACACACAGACGGGGGTCTGAACACACCTGCACTCCTCTGTCTCTTAAACCTGCAGCTCGGCTCCGGAGCGAGTTAACGGTCAGTTAAACCTTTAGTACAGGTTAGAGATCGTCCTTTATCGAGCGCTGGTCTGCTGCGCCTCAGTGAGAGGTTGAGATGCTCACACACAACACACACACAAATTAAGTAGTTTTTGTAATGTAGTTAATTCTCACAAGGCAGCTTTAGAGAAACGTATTTTTGGTTTATAACTTCACTCCTGAGATGATGATGAGGGTGAGGGGAAACTCCCTGAGAGGACATGAGGACGAGGGTGGGACATCAGGACCAGAGGGCAGGACGGGGCAGGATCAAGTGCGTCTCAGGATTATACTGAGGGTGTCTCATTAGATTGCTAATGTGAGACGGGGAGGAGGCGGGCTTTCTGTATATAATATAATGATATTCAAGACACCAACACACCTGTCAATCATTCCACTTAAATATGATTGGCTTACCAGGTTGCCATGACAACCCTGAAAATGTGTAGATTTTTCTACACAGTTTTCATATCAGACATCCAGATTGAACTTTTTAGTTTGTCCTAAAGTGCACCTCTTCTCTGAAAACACACAAACACACACAGTTTTGTGCATTCATTATTAAACATCCCGCTGTCTTCTCTCTCTCTCTCTCTCTCTCTCTCTCTCTCTCTCTCTCTCTCTCTCTGTAGTTAGCCTCGCTTCTGTAATAATTTACAGAGATGTGTGTCATGGGTCATATTTAGGAAATGACACACCAAAATCTATTGGCGTTTTTTTATTTATTTTTTAGATTCAATCTGTTTATCTGCATTTACTCAGTCTGATGGCATACTTCCCTGTAAAAAAAAAAGAAAAAGAGCAGTGGTGTACACATTTTTGAGCCGCTTAGGAAAAGGGATCCTGATAATGACTTTAAACCAGGGGCGTGCAAACTTTTGCACCCAGTTGTACATAGATAGGTGGACCGTTTGCGGCGGAGAGTGGCAACTTTTTTGAGACAGCTCTCTCTCCCTCTCTTTCTCAGACACACACACACACACACACACACACACACATGTGCACGGCAGCAGTGTGTGCCGTGATGGATGAGTGCGGATCCCTCACTCGCTCCCTGTAGGAATGTGAAGGACTTCCAGATTTAAGGAGACAATGGACTCATTATGCTATAGGACCTTCGAGACCACCGTCACCCCCCCCTACACACACACACACACACACACACACACACACACACACACACACACACACACACACACACAGGTGCAACACACACTTCCACCCAGAAAGATTCATCTCAGTTTGTACAGCACACACTCCATCTCCATCGTCCCACACACACACACACACACACACACACACACACACACACAGCACTTTGTTCTTTGTCACCGTGTGTGTGTGTGTGTGTGTGCGAGACATTACTGAGTCACTTTTTATTTTCTGTGATTTGTACAGAACTCCATTTCTGTCTACTTAGCAGTTGCTTGATTATTAATAAAACGTTTTAAATAATTAGGCATGTTTTTGAGATAACGCAATAAGAAATCTGTCAAATGTTTTAGATTAAAACATTTGACATAAGTACAAAGAAATTTAAAAAAAGAAAATTCACCTGAAATGTAGATGTTTTTCTTTAGACATCACACCTGGATTGTTTTGTGTTCTGTTTTTGAGTTAAAAAAAAAAAAAAACTGAAGTTAAGATTTTGAGAAAAATAATATGAGATTTAAAAAGTCAGAAATTTGCAAGCAATTTTTTTTGTAAATTTTTTTCCTTTTATTTTTATTTGACGAGATCAGTCAAAGTTTTGCAACATTTTTAATAAGGGTTTTTCTGGTACTTTGGGTAGTTCGGTGTTTCAGGTGCTTTAGTAGTTCAGGTACTTCTGTATTTTAGGTACTTCTGTACTTTGGTATTTCAACTTCTTTGGTACTTTGCTATTTCAGGTACTACAGGTACTTTAGTTTTGCAGGTACTCCGATATTTCAGGTACTTTGCTACTTCGTTATTTCAGGTACTTCAGTATTTCAGGTTCTTCTTTATTTTAGGTACTTCGGTATGTCATGTACTTCGGTACTTTAGTATTTTAGATACGTCTGCTCCGGTACTTCGGTAGTTCAGTATTTCAGGTATTTTTCTGTACGTCAGTATTTTAGGTACTTCAGGTATTTCGGTCTTTTATGTACTTTGGGTAGGTACTTGCGGTACTTCAGGTATTTCTGTACTTTGGTACTTCCCATGAGTGACTGTTGGATCAGGACTGACTCTATGAGGAATCAGCCTTGTGTGTGATGTGAATCCTATCATCTGTTTGATTTAGAATTATATTATCTTAGCACAGTCTGCGCACCTCTACTTAAATAAAACACCATTTTAATTTATCCATTAATTATTAAACTGAGTGAAATAACTAAACAATGAATAATACTTAGGAAATGTTTTATGAATAATCACAACGTTTTAAAAAAACTGATGCTGATGTTGCTCAAAAACGTGGATGATCGCTCTCTCTCTCTCTCTCTCTCTCTCTCTCTCTCTCTCTCACACACACACATACTGTACACACACACACAAGCACACACTGTCGTTATGATTGTCTTGTTTCCCTTTCTCTTGGTGACACCGTAAGATGTAATTTGTGTGTGAGTGTCTGTGAGATTATTACAGGCTACTGCACCCTTTCATAACTGCTCATAATGAGATGTTTTCAGCGAGCTAATAATTTAAGCGAGGCGAGGAGTCACTTTCCTCGGCAGGGTTTATTTACGCTCCCGCAGTGTCGCCTCAGGCCGTGTGTTCACATTCTGCAGCCGGAGTACGGTTCACACCCCTCTTGGAGCAAAACGCTGTGAACACCCACAGCCAGCAAGGTTCCATGTGTTCTGTGTTCTACGTCCGTTGTCAAGGAATGCTGAAAACTAATCTTCATTGAATCATTGTATATATATATATATATAAAAAAAAATTTATTTAAATGTACTATTAAAATTAGCTAATCATGGCCACGTTTGATTAAATAGATCCTTTCAGCTGCCTAGTGGTCAGACATGGGTACTGCAATAGGCATGTACTAATAATAACCCAATGGGGCAGGAATTACTCTGCCCCCTGCCCGATAGTTTGGGGAGCAGAGAACAGGACTCGGATAATGACAGGGTTGCCAGATTAGGTAAGTGGAAATACTACTAACAGCAAGTCTCAGATTCAGGTTTTCACACGTATATGCTCCTGAGTGACTCCCTCATCTCTAACCCCTCCCTTATACACAGAGAGAGAGGCACACAGACTGTTGCTCTTTACAAGGCCCTGAAAGGCTTTACAAGGCCCGGTACCTTTGGGTAAAGAAGTGGCCTGTGGATGCAGCATTCAAAAGAGATACAGTATACAGACATTCACGCAGGCAGACAGACGAGCAGACAGACAGATAGACATTACTCAGAAAGGTAGACAGCCAGACAGATAGAGAGGCAAGCCAGCAGACAGACAGCCAGGAAGACAGAATAATAGAGAGACAGACAGATGTTAAGTCATAGAAAAGACAAAGAAACAGACAGAGCGTTTCAGCTAAAGTTGTGACGCTGAACATCATCCGCAAATCAGACTTCTACAACAGCATTGGAATGAATTGTGAACTTGGAGGTTGAATTCCGGCAAGTATATCTGTGTGTGCAGACTGCTGTCTCATATGCTAATCACTGATTAGCCAGATTGTAATGCTAGACTTTTTATTAGCAACATTAGTGTTTGAAACACCACCCAGGACCGGGACATCTGTAACTAGCGCTGCTAATTTTAGCGAGGACAGTGCAGGGGCTCTGCCCACTGTGAGTAAATACTGCCCCTGTACCTGGCGCCCAGGAAGACTCACTGGCTCACTCGATTTATCACACTGGTGTGAGGAGGGGTGTAACGGGGGCTGGACAGGACGTTTAGCTGTTAGCATTGGCTTCAGGAGTGACAACCGCAGATCTGACTGCCACAGTCCACAAAACACATTCAGGTCCAAAATGTTGTTTTGCACTTTTAAAAAGGATTTAGGGTGGATTGTTTTTATATTTTGGGTTGTTCCTGTGGTGGCTGTTCTACTTCCTTATTCTTGCAAAATAGTTAAACAAACTCCTGGACGATAGTATGAGTTCAGAAATAAAAATTTGTAGACCTGAAGAGCACATGCAGGAAAAAGAGAACGTGTGGTGTATAATACTATACAATAGGTCTACAATGTGGTCCCCAGCCTACCTTGTCCTGTATTGGCCTCCCCCCCCCCCAGCCTCCCTTGTCCTATCGTAAATTGGAAATGGTGTAATTCTGACCAGTGAATCTTTACTTTGGACATAATGCAACACTGTCTTTTAGATAAACTTATTTATGTTCCTTTTTTTTAAACTTACCTGATATTTAAGTGCTTTTGTACAAAGACTTGTCCCATTATACCCATCTTCATCAGACCCCTCCAGTTTTACATGCATTACTTTATTCTGTGAGCTAATTAGCACAATAGCAGGCTCTCACAAGTTCTATAAGTTATAATCTTCCAGTTCTTCAGAGAAAATATGTTAGAACATGAACTCCATGATGCGGTTTGTGTTTTAGAGAGCGGTGTAAGATTAGACCTCGGCAGTGTCTCACTTCTAATGATTAAGTGGATAAACTGAGCTGTAATTAAACCAGGCACACTCTGTAATTATCTTCAATTACACTTTTTACCCAGAGAACAACATATCGTGTAGAGTTAAAATTTTTCTACCTCAACATCTAAAGACCACAACATCATGTATGGTACACCAGCAGGTACACAACAGCACTACAGCACATCACCGTTACACCATGCCACCACTAAACCATCACATCACTATACCATTACATCATTACATCACAGCACCATTACACCATCACATCACTGTACCATTACATCATTACACCACAGCGCCATTACACCATCTCATCACTATACCATTACATCATTACACCATAGCGCCATTACACCATCACAGCACTATACCATTACATCATTACACCATAGCGCCATTACACCATCACAGCACTATACCATTACATCTTTACACCACAGCGCAATTACACCATCACATCACTATACCATTACATCATTACATCACAGCGCCATTACAACATCACATCACTATACAATTACATCCTTACACCACAGCACTATTACATTACATCACTTACCATTACATCATTACACCACAGCGCAATTACAACATCACATCACTATACCATTACATCATTACACCACAGCGCCATTACACCATCACATCACTATACCATTACATCATTACACCACAGCGCAATTACATCACATCCCTGTACCATTACATCATTACACCACAGCGCAATTACACCATCACATCACTATACCATTACATCATTACACCACAGCGCAGTTACAACATCACATCCCTATACCATTACATCATTACACCACAGCGCCATTACACCATCACATCACTATACCATTACATCTTTACATCACAACGCTATTACACCATCACATCACTATACCATTACATCATTACACCACAGCGCCATTACATCATCACATCACTGTACCATTACATCATTACACCACAGCGCCATTACACCATCACATCACTATACCATTACATCATTACACCACAGCGCCATTACATCACATCACTATACCATTACATCATTACACCACAGCGCCATTACACCATCACATCACTATACCATTACATCATTACACCACAACGTAATTACAACATCACATCCCTATACCATTACATCATTACACCACAGCACCATTACATTACATCACTGTACCATTACATCATTACACCACAGCGCCATTATACCATCACATCACTATACCATTACATCATTACACCACAACGCAATTACAACATCACATCCCTATACCAATACATCATTACACCATAGCACCATTACACCATCACATCACTATACCATTACATCATTACACCACACCTCCATTACATCACATCTTAATACCATTACATCATTACACCACAGCGCCATTACATCACATCCCTATACCAATACATCATTACACCACAGCGCCATTACACCATCACATCACTATACCAATACATCATTACATCACAGCGCCACTGTACCATTACATCACAGCGCCATTGCAACATCACAACACTATACCATTACATCATTACACCACAGTGCCATTACACCATCACATCACTATACCATTACATCATTACACCACAACGCAATTACATCATTACACCACAGCGCAATTACACCATCACATCACTATACCAATACATCATTACACCACAGCGCCATTACAGCATCACATCACTATACTGTACCATTACATCATTACATCACAGCGCCATTACACCATCACATCACTATACCAATACATCATTACATCACAGCGCCACTGTACCATTACATCACAGCACTATTACATTACATCACTTACCATTACATCATTACACCACAGTGCCATTACACCATCACATCACTATACCATTACATCATTACACCACAACGCAATTACATCATTACACCACAGCGCCATTACACCATCACATCACTATACCATTACATCATTACACCACAACGTAATTACAACATCACATCCCTATACCATTACATCATTACACCACAGCACCATTACATTACATCACTGTACCATTACATCATTACACCACAGCGCCATTATACCATCACATCACTATACCATTACATCATTACACCACAACGCAATTACAACATCACATCCCTATACCAATACATCATTACACCATAGCACCATTACACCATCACATCACTATACCATTACATCATTACACCACACCTCCATTACATCACATCTTAATACCATTACATCATTACACCACAGCGCCATTACATCACATCCCTATACCAATACATCATTACACCACAGCGCCATTACACCATCACATCACTATACCAATACATCATTACATCACAGCGCCACTGTACCATTACATCACAGCGCCATTGCAACATCACAACACTATACCATTACATCATTACACCACAGTGCCATTACACCATCACATCACTATACCATTACATCATTACACCACAACGCAATTACATCATTACACCACAGCGCAATTACACCATCACATCACTATACCAATACATCATTACACCACAGCGCCATTACAGCATCACATCACTATACTGTACCATTACATCATTACATCACAGCGCCATTACACCATCACATCACTATACCAATACATCATTACATCACAGCGCCACTGTACCATTACATCACAGCACTATTACATTACATCACTTACCATTACATCATTACACCACAGTGCCATTACACCATCACATCACTATACCATTACATCATTACACCACAACGCAATTACATAATTACATCACTATACCATTACATCATTACACCACAGCACCATTACATTACATCACTGTACCATTACATCATTAGACCACAGCGCCATTATACCATCACATCACTATACCATTACATCATTACACCACAACGCAATTACATCATTACACCACAGCGCAATTACACCATCACATCACTATACCAATACATCATTACACCACAGCGCCATTACAGCATCACATCACTATACCATTACATCATTACATCACAGCGCCATTACACCATCACATCACTATACCATTACATCATTACACCACAGCGCCATTACACCATCTCATCACTATACCATTACACCACTACACGATAATATCAGTATACCATTACATCATGACACCACAACACCCTTATACCATTATACCATTAGTCCATTACATCATTACATCATTACACCACTTCACCATCATATGACTATACTATTACACCATTACACCACAACGCATTTACACCACTACACCATCATATCACTATACCATTACATGATGACACCACAACACCCTTATACCATTACACCATAAGATCCATTACATCACCTCACCACAATATTACTAACCCACACCTTTATACCATTATACTCTTACATCACTACACCACACCACACCACACCATCATTCTACCACATAATTATACTACTTTATCATTACATCACTGCAGCACGACACCACAACACTACACCACTCATTCCTAAAGATATTTATTAGCTTAGTGTCATGAGTTCTTGTGGTCACGTACGTTACAGCAGCTATAAATAAACATTCACCAGTCTCTATTTATTCTCTGTTCTTAATGTTAATACAGTGAGATCAAAAAATTGCAGCTTGGTACAAACGTTACTACGAAACCTCAATTCGGTGAACAGTCAGAAAGTCACAGTTACAGTCGATACTGGAGACTCCTTCCGCTAATGTTACAGAAACAGCTCAGTTCTCCAGGGCAACAATTTCAGACATTTTTAAAGGCACTAAATCAAATACTAATACTAATACTAAATTATGAATATACTGTCAGAGGTGCTGTGATGGAGAATTAATCAATACCATCTGACCAGCCAGGACACAAAACTCGGCAGCGTTGTGGTGTAAGACGTGTCTGCAGCTAATCCAGGGGGGAAAATAAAATCTTGATACAAATAAGACAATATTATATCACACATTTGTTTACAATACACAAAAATAAAATGTCATTTTATACGGTTTGATAAAGTCACTAAGCTGACTTTGCTTTTTTCCCGTATACAAATGTGAATTGTTAAATTCCAGCCGTTTGTTTAGATTTGCTTTATTAGCTTATTTGTGTAACTGAAATCAGTTGCGTGACGTCAAGCAGCTCGCCGGTTGCCGTTAGCGCATTCTACACTAACGCGACAAACAATAGAATTATTGTGAGTTTTATATCAAATGCCATGTCGAATATTTTTGTTTGGTTCCTAACACGAGCCGCTGCACGCAAATAAGGTCTGTTATAGGGAATAAATAGAGTTTGTGTCAGGGTTTTTTTTATCCTGGTTAGCATCTGTCTTGTGTAAACCGTGTGTGTGTGTGTGTGTGTGTGTGTGTGTGTGTGTGAGGTTATGAGACAGAGTTTTTTTTTCTGACAGCGACATACTCGGCCTCCAGCGTCGCGTCCTGCTGCTTTTCATCCTCGGTGAGGAGTCACAGGGACCTGGCAGCGTTCGCGAGTGTGTATGCGTGTGTGTGCGCGTGTGTGCGCGTGCATACTTTACTCTCTAGTCGAACAGCTAAACGATGATGAAAGCGGACATTTGTAATAGACTTCCTGTCATAATTGTAGCCTTTGATTACCTCTGAGGGGAGTGTAAACCTGTTCAATACACACACTCCGGGTGATATGATGACATCCAGGGTATGTGTGTGTGTGTGTGTGTGGTGGTTTTCCCCCAGTTGGCATGACCAAGTGTGACGGCGAGCGACAGATACAGCTCTGTGTGTGTGTGTGTGTGTGTGTGTGTGTTTATTACTGAGGGATTAAGGCATTCACTTCTGAAGGAGCTGTCGTTCCCTCCAACATAAGACAGATCTGTGCTCTCAAACACGCACACACACACACACACACACACACGCGCGTGCGCGCACGCTCTGTGTGTGGTTTAAATCCATAAACCACTCTCTGTGTTCTCCTAAAAGGACTCAAAGGTGAGCCACATGACCCGTCGATCAGAGTTTTTCACCGCCATCTCGAACACAGACGAGCCGCTTCACATCAGGGACAGAAAATACGGACTGCAGAAAAAAAAAACTAATTCCCACTAAGCTTAAGCTAAATATGATTTTTTTAGGATCAGAGTGTGTTGGATCCAGGGCACCTCGTTTAACCCCAGTTGTAAAAGTGGGAACTGGTGCTTCCCGCGTCCCCCCGTCCCCCCGTCCCCGCTCATGCTCCATGTTAATAATTATTTAATTAATAGTGTCGTATTCCTGATTCCAAATTTGACCAATCAGATGGGCCCTTACTATGTTTATACCCGCTTTTATTCATTCATTCATTCATTCATTCATTCTCTATACCGCCTAACCCTGTGTTCAGGGTCGCGGGGGACCTGGAGCCTATCCCAGGAGACTTCGGGCACTAGGCGGGGTACACCCTGGACAGGGTGCCAATCCATCGCAGGGTACACACACACATACACACACCTAATCACACACTACGGGCAATTTAGGAACGCCAATTAGCCTAACCTGCATATCTACCACATGCCATATACCGGAAACCGGAGTACCCGGAGCAAACCCACCAAGCACGGGGAGAACATGCAAACTCCATGCACACAGAGACGGGAATCGAGCCTGGCCGGGGAATCGAACCCAGACCCTGGAGGTGCAAGGCGACAGTGCTAACCACTACACTACCGCGCCACCACCCGCTTTTATATATATATTTACATCTTTATACTTCATTCAGTCGCGAACTAACCCGGGATGATCAGAAGACTTAGCGATTAGCCGTTAGCCTTTTGTAGCGTGGACGGTAAACCCAAACGCGGAAGCAAGCGGGTAGGCAGGATAACCACGCGAATTAGTTTAAGGACTCTCACAGAAGGGGAGCAAGAGAAAAACACATTTAACCCGCATCCTATAGACACACACTGGAATCAGAAAGTAAACAATCTGAACCGACATGCGTGAACACAGTGACTAAGCTGTATTCGGTGGTTTGTTTACTCCTCTTATACTTCCTGGTTCGCGCGCGCATTACTTCCGGGTCCTAGTGCCGGTCGCGGACCGAGTGTGTGTGTGTGTGTGTGTGTGACAAATAGTATTTTTTTAATTAAATTTTTGTTTAATAATATTTATTTTTATTAAAAAAAAAACAAAAAAAAACAAAAAAACAGCCAAGCCAAAGAGAATATTGTGTTTAAAAGATGCTCTTGTTTTAAGACACTATTGATGAGTTTATGGTTCCACTTAAATAAACAGTAATGTTTGAAAGTAATTCATATTGTGTTGGCAGGTTTATAGTAACAGCAAACCAGAAGTCAGAATATCTGCTGAGGGGTTTAAGTCATTCATAGTGTTTTGAAGTCTAAATATTTGCAACTTCCTTGACATATAGTTTCTTTTTAGCCTGAATTAGATTTAATTTCATCAGACGAATATCTATTACCTGTTTATTTTAGTATGATCATTACATATAAATAAAATAATAAAAAATAGGCAATAATAACAAAAAAAATGCATTTCTCTAGGGAAATGTTATATCGCAAGAAATATCGTTATCGCAGTATTCAACAACAATATCGCATATTTTCCTAATATCGTGCAGCCCTAATCCCAAGTGTGTGTGTGTGTGTGTGTGTGTGTGTGTGTGTGTGTGTGTGTGTGTGTGTGTGTGCCTAATCTAAAATTGAGTATGATGCATTGCGGTCAGAAGGTGGCGCTGGACTGACCACTGCTCTTCACTCGAGTTCATGCAGGAGACACACGCTTAATCTCAGGATCAGGATCAGGACTGAGAGACGCTCCTGATTTCTGTCCGTCTGTCTTTCTGTCTGTAGTCCAGATGTCAGTTTGCTCTCAGGAGATCACAGGTTTGTGTCAGGACATTTTCAGGATTTTTTTTTGTGAAGTGGAGGAATAAAGTGGAATGAGACGAATGAGTGCAGTAACGTCTGGCTGCTCTGGTCCTCAGGGTGACTCCTCTCTCTCTCTGTCTCTCTCTGTCTCTCTCTCTGTGTCTCTCTCTCTCTCTCTCTCTCTCTCTCTCTGTCTCTCTCTCTCTGTCTCTCTCTCTCTCTGTCTCTCTCTCTCTGTCTCTCTCTCTCTGTCTGTCTCTCTGTCTGTCTCTCTGTCTCTCTCTGTCTCTCTTCCTCTTCCTATTATTTACTTTTCATCATTAGTCTTTTCCTTCTTCTTCTTCTTCTTCTTCTTCACCCTCCTCTTTTTTTTCTTTCTTTTCTTTTTACCTTTTGGTCTTTCTCCATTTCTCCTTGTCATTTGTCATTTCCTTCTCCACCTTTTCACTTCGTCTGTCTTTATCTGCTTGATACTGTATTTCCTCTTTCTTTTCTCCACTTTTTCCTTCTCTTTTTCTTCTTCTCCTCTTTCCTACAGACTTCTCCTCCTCCTTCACTTCTTCTCCCACTCACTTCTCTTATGTTCTTCGTCCATTTTTTAATAAATCAATATTTTCATCTTTTTAATAATAAATTTTTAATTAAAA
>CM060118.1:9332261-9334343 GCA_030522415.1 Channallabes apus | reverse complement strand
ATATTAGATATGAAAGAATATCATATTAGGTAGACATAAACAAAACAACCACTCCCCCCCAAAAAAAAAAAAAAAATAAAAAAAATAAATAAAATAATAATAAATAACAATAATAAAGAAATAACGTGTACATATATATAATGAAACATTTTTTATATATACACATACATATATACATACAGATACATATAAAACATCAATATTAACAACAATAACAACATAACAACTCTCTCTCCCCCTCTCTCTCTCTCCCTCTCTGTCTCTCTCTCTCCCTCTCTCTCTCTCTCTCATGTGCTCTCTTTCCTTTTTCATCTTTCTTTCTTTCTTCTTCTTGTCGTTTTTCAGGCTCCCTTTTGTCTTTTTTACCAAATGGTTCTTGTTTTTTCCCCGCTCTTATTCCACTCTGTTCTTTATTTCTCTCTCTCTCTCTCTCTCTCTCTCTCTCTCTCTCTCTCTCTTATGTGTTTCTGTTCTCTCATTTTTTTAGATTCTGTCTTTTCCATCTTCTGTTTTGTGTTTGTTTTTTCCCCCTCACTATTACCTTTTGTCCCTTGTTCTTTTCACTTTCTTTTTTTTACTCTTTCTCTCTCTCTCTCTCTCTCTCTCACTTTCTCGCTCTTTCTCTCTCTCTCTCTCTCTCTCTCTCACTTGCTGTCGTTCTCCTCCACACTCCTCCTCACTCATCTTCCTTTCCTATCTCCTTCTCTTGCGTCCTGTCTTTCGTCTTGTTTCCCCCTTTTCGTCTCTCCTGCGGGACTCTTCTTCTTTTCTCTCACTTATTTTTGATTATTCTCGTCTCTCCTTTTTCTTATTTACTCTTTTGCTTTTACTCTCATTTTCCCTTGTTGTCTGTCTTTCTGTTTATTCTCTTCAGTCTCCTCTCTCACACTCTCATCTCTCTGTCGTTCCTGTTCCTATTTTTTTGTCTCCTTTCGTGACTCACGTTTTCGTCACTTATTTCTCGTCACTCGTATCTTCACACCTCCGCCTCCGTCGTTCTTGTCTTGTCTGTCTTAATCTTTCCCTGTCATCATTCTCTTGTGTCACTCTCACTCTTTTTCCCTTTCTGCCCCCTGCCCGTCCCCCGTCCCCCGTCCCCCGTCCCCCCCTCGTCCTCCCTCATATCCATCTGTGGCGTTCAGGTGCTGCTCCCCCCCCCCTCCTTCATGCATTCCTGTGTGTGTGTGTGACTGTGACGGCTGTCATCAGCCAGGAATGTCCCGCTCTCCCACCTCGACAACACACACACACACACACACACACACACACACACACACACACACACACACACAGAAACGCTAGCCTTCAGTGTTCAGCTCTCTGCAGATGTTGTCCATTCGCTGCATACCTCCGATTGGCCGCCGTCCACAACAAGCACACAGATCTGTAGATAGACACTGGCTTGTTTTTGAGCTCTGGAGTGTGTGATTTATTTTATCTTTCGCTCCGTAAGTAAAAAAAAAAGTAAAAAAAAAAAAAAGAAAAGAAAAAAAGAGAGGGACCATTTACTCTGCCATTTGCCAAAAGACAAAAAAATAAATGCTGCAGAAAATGTTTTCTTCCGTTTGTATCAGAGGCAAAGGTGTGTGTGTGTGTGTGTGTGTGTGTAGGTGTGTGTGTGTGTGTGTGTGTGTGTGTGTGTGTGTGTGTGTGTGTGTGTGTGTGTGTGTGTGTGGAGCGGGGGGCGACACTCAAAATCCTTTATGTCCCTCCATCTGGGGTAAAATTGCGATAACGCACGGGATTGAGCTCGGACAGAAATGGCCGCACTTCACGCAAAATGGAAGCCTTAATGTTTTTAGTGCTTTTAAGGGACAATGTCTCTCTCTCTCTCTCTCTCTCTCTCCTTTTTTACTCTCTTTTCAGACCATCCTTACTTTTCTTATAAAAGCAGAATTCAATGCTGCTCTCATATTTTTCTTTATTTCTTTCTTTCCCGTCCTTCCCTTTTTGTTTTGTTCCCGAAGCCCCTCTAAAGGTCCCGCGCCTCCTCACCGCGTCTACGCTTTCGGATGCAGCGTGAAAAATAAAAAATCTAAACAATTTTCCTCCTCGGATTATTCCCCCTCTCCTTCTCTCTTT